>PVIW01005652.1:25792-102264 GCA_004026585.1 Noctilio leporinus
TGCTGGAAACAGCCTAAGTGCCCATCAGTGGATGATTGGATCAAAAAACTTTGGTCCATTTACACAATGGAATTCTATATAGCAGAAAGAAAGAAGGAACTTGTACCCTTTGCAACAACATGGATGGAACTGGAGAGTATTATGCTTAGTGAAATAAGCCAGTCAGTGAAGGACAAATACCATATGATCTCACCCATTACAGGACAATGATGAACAAAACTAACAACAAGCAAAACAGAACCAAATATATGAATACAGTGAATAGGCCTTCAGTGGTCAGGAGGAAGGGGGTTGGGGGGAGAGGGCAGCAGAGGCAAGGAAGGGGAGCAGTATAGACAAGAACCTAGTATAAAGGAACCATGGACATGGACAACAGGTGGGATTGACTTTGGGGGGGATGGGTGGGTGGGTAGGGGGACAGAGGGGAGCAAAAAGGGGATGGATGTAATACAACAACAATAAAATTTTAATTAATTAATTAATTATTTTAAAAAGAAAGAAAACCAGAGGATCCAAATAAGTAAATTCAGAAATGAAAAAAGGAGAAATGACAACTGACACCACAGAAATATAAAAGATTATAAAATAATATAAACCACTAACATGCCAACAAATTGGACAACCTAGAAGAAATGAATAAATTCTTAGAAATATATAATCTTCCAAGACTGAATCAAGAAGTAGTAGAAAATCTGAACAGAACTATTAAAATAAATGAAATCAAAATAATAATTTTAAAAAAAACCCAAGACACAAAAGTCTTGGACCAGATGGCCTCACAGGTTTTACTAAACGTTTAAAGAAGAATTAACACATTTTTCTCAAACTATTCCAAAATATTCAAGAGGAGAAAAGACTCCCAAGCTCATTTTATGAGGCCAGCATTATTTTGATTCCAACATCAGGTAAAGATATTACAAAAGGAGAAAAATTATAGACCAATATCTCTGATGAACATAAATGCAAAAATCCTCAACAAAATATTAGTGAACCAAAATCAGTAATACATTGAAAAAATTATACATCATGATCATGGGGAATTTATTCTTGGGATAAAAGGTTGGGTACAATAGCCACAAATCAATTTACCTAGTATAGCACATCAACAATATGAAGGATAAAAATCATATGAGCACATCAATAGATACTGAAAAAGCATTTGATAAAATTCAGCACCCACTTATGATTTTAAAAAACTCACAGCAAAGTGGGAATACAGAGAACATAAATCAACATAATAAAGGGTATATATGACAAACACACAGCTAACATCATATTCAATATAGGAAAACTGCAAAAAAGTCTTCCTTAAGATCATGAATAAGACAGGGATGTCCATTTTTATCACTCTTATTCAACATGTTGGAAGTTCTAGCCACAGTAATAAGACATAATGAGGAAATAAAAGGTATCCAATTTAGAAAGGGAGACATAAAACTGTCATTATTTGCAAAAGACATTATATAATATATAAAGAATCCTAAACATTCCACATAAAAAAAACAATAGAACTAATAAATAAATTAAGTAAATTAGTAGAATACAAAATAAATATTCAGATATCAGTTGCATTTTTTAAATTAATTTGTTTAAAATATTTTATTTATCAATTTTATAAAGAGGGGAAGGAAGAGAGGCAGAGAGGGAGAGAGACATCAATGTATGGTTGCCTTTCACCTGCCTTCTACCTGGAGACCTGGCTTACAACCTGGTCATGTGTGCTCTGGCTGAGAATTGAACCAGCGACCTTTGGGTTCACAGGCACCTTATCCACTGTGCCACCAGCCAGGGCTGCATTTTATACACCAATAATGAACTATAAAGGCTGGAAACCAAGAAAACAATCCCATTTAAAATTGCATAAAAAATAAAATACCTAGGAAAATTTAATCAAGGATGTAAAAGACCTATACTCTGAAAATAAGATGACATTTAAGAAAGAAACTGAATAAGTGGAAGCATATACCATGCTTATGGATAGGAAGAATTAGCATCATTAAAATGTCCATACTACCCAAAGCAATCTGTAGATTCAATGAAATACCCATCAAAATACCAATGACATTTTTCACAGAACTAGAGTAATTCAAAAATTTATATGGAACCATTAAAGACTTCCAATAGCCACAACAATCATGAGAAAGAACAAAGATGGAGGTATCAAACTATCTGATATCAAACTATACTACAAGGGGGGAATGGGTGGGTGGGGAGGGGGACAGAGGGGAACAAAAAGGGGATGGATATAATACAACAACAATAAAATTTTAAAAACTATACTACAAGGTTACAGTAATCAAAAACTGCATGGTACTGGCATAAAAACAGATACATAGATCAATAGAACAGAACAGAGAACCCAGAAATAAATCCATGGTCAATTAATATATGACAAAGGAAGCAAGAATATACAATGGGTAAAGATAGTTTATTCAATAATAATGATAGAAAAATTGGACAGATACAGGTAAAAAAGTAAAACTAGACCATCTTCTTATATCATACACAAGAATAAACTCAAAATGCACTAAAGACTTATATTTAACACTCTAAACCATGAAACTAGAATAAAACATAAGCAACAACTTCTCTGACACTTCTCTTAGTAATAGTTTTCTAATATATCTCCCCAGACAAGAAAAAACAAAAGAAAAAATAAGTAAATGGGACTACATCCACCTAAAAAATGTGTGCACATAGCAAAGGACAACATAAACAAAAAAGATGATCTACTGAGTGGAAGAAGATATTTGCCAATGATACATCTGATAAGGAGTTAATAGCCAAACTTTATAAAGAATTCAAATAACTCAATACTGAAAAAAGAACTAATTTTAAAAATGGGCGGAGAACCTGAATAGAAACTTCTCCAAAGAGGACAGATAAATGGCCAATAGACATATGAAAAGATGCTCAGTGTCACTAGTTATCAGAGAAATGCAAATTAACTGCCACGGGAAATCACCTCACATTTTTCATATTGGCTATCATTAATAACTTAAACAACAGTAAGTGTTAGCAAGGATATAGAGAAAAGAGAACCCACATACACTATTGGTGGGAATGCAAAATGGAGCAGCCACTCCATAGTATATGGAGGTTCCTCAAAAAATTAAAAATGAAACTGCCCTATGACAGTTCCATTTCTATATATATATCCAAGGAAATCCTAAACACTAATTCCAAGAGAAATATGTAATGGTATGTTCATTATAGTGTCATTTACAATTGACACCATACAATTGACTTAATTGATTAAGATATGAAAGCAACCCAAGTGCCCATCAATGAAAAAGTAGATTAAAAAAAAAAGCACTAGTACACATATACAATGGAATATTACTCAGCCATAAAAAGATTGAAATCTTACATCTGTTACAGCATGGATGGATCTAGAGAGTAAGGCTAAATGAAATAAGTCAGACCAAGAAAGATAAACACCATATGAGTTCACTAACATGCAGAATCTAAAGAATAAGATAAATAAACAAATAAAACAAAAATGTAGTCATAGATTCAGAGAACAAACTGATATTTTCCATTTGGAAAGGGGTTGGGGGTGGATGAAAAATATGAAGGACTTAAGAAGTACAAATGGGTAATTACAAAATAGTCACCAGAATGTAAAGTTCGACGTAGGGAATATAATCAATAATATTGTGGTACCTACATATGGTGACAGGAGGGTGCATTATGTCTAACCACTATGCTGTAGACCTGAAACTAACATAAAATTGAATGGAAAATGTAATTGAAAAATAAAATTTAAAAAGTAACATAAACCTGAGAACTGTTTGATCAGAGGGTGAGAGGCACACACCTGAAGTTTCCTGTAGACATCTGAGGCTGGAGTCAACCCAGAGGAAACTGAGTTCCAACAAACGCTATAAACACATCTCTGAAGTCTAAATCAAACCAAGCTGTGAACATTTGGTTTTAGAAAACAATCAATTTCTTTGTGATTGGAGCCAATTTGAGCTGGGTCTTGTCACCTGGATGTGAAAGATTTTCTAACTTAAAGACCTCTCTGGCTGGGGCTTCTTCCCCTGGGAAAAATTTAGGCCTAGCCAAGGGGGAAAAAACGTTTGAAGCCAGCCATGGAAAACTACTTGTTTTAGGCAAAAGATATCCTGTTCAGTAAGCACCTGCACCTGTTATTTTTCTAGGTTGCAGTGGGGTGGGGATGGAGGCAATGTCCCTGGGAACAGTAAGGAAAAGCATATTTACCTTAAGAAAGAAAAGACCCAGAGAAGCAACTTTGGGTTGCTCCTTAACAACATGCAGATCCTCTTTGAGAGGCCTCTGCTGTAAATACACTTCAGTCCCCAATAGTAGGTCTCGGACAGTGTTTGGAAATTAGCAGGGTGAGACACTCTCTTGAAAAAGGCTCAAGGAGCCAAAGCCTGGAAGGCTTTTCTCTTCCCTATTTTCTACTCCTTAACATATAATGAGCTTCACTAAATAAATCCTTCCTTCAGGAATATTTGTTCTTCTCTGATCCTGAATTACAGAGGCCCCCATATTGTATATTTTAAACTGCTGGCTTCCACCCACCAAAGGTTGTAAAATCAATATATTAGGTTTTTACTACAAAATCTCGGTACACTGCATGTAATAAAAATGCTACTTTCAAATATATTATTCCAAGCTGCTATGCCGAATGTGGTGCCTTTTGTGGGGTTTTGGTGAAAGATTGCGTGGGTTTGGCTGAGACTTTCTCAGAGGTCTTGGGAGGTTGGCGTGGGATGGAGGGAGATAGAGAAAATGAGGGTGGGAAAGAGGTTGGAGAAAATTGAGCTGCTATGGTTCTGTATTTGTTTGTGAGGCCTGGAAGATAAGACAAGTCTGTGGCTATTCCAATGTTCATAAGATTTCTATAACAAACATTAGGTACAAGGACTATACTTGTTGCTAGAAAAGTGTCTAAATGGGAAATTTTGCAGAGAATGGAATATAATTGTTCTAGGATTGCTTATGTGTTCTACAGGTTGTGGTATAAACACAGGTGTTGGTACTGGGGTATTTATGTGAACCAATGGTTCTCAAAGAGGGATGATTTGCCCCCTAGGGGACTTTTGGCAATGTCTGGAATGCTACCAGTCACCACTACTACAAGATGTGAAGGTGCTGCTGACATCTAGTGGGTGACAGCGAGGGATGCTGCAGTCTCTACAAAAAAGAATTATCTGGCTCCAAAAGTCCAGTGCTGAGTCTGAGAAACCCTGTGACAGTTTCTTGTAGCTTTGGAGAGGGAGAATAAACAGAAGCCTTGATGTTGGCAGTGTAGGGAAAATTTTGTGCTTCAGTGGAAAACTGCACTGTCTAGACTGTAGAGGACCCCTTCCAGGTTTTGATTCTGATTTTATAAAAGTTATTTTGCAGGCCTGTACTTTATAGCTAACCCACAACAATACTAGCAGATTCAACTGACTCCTCTGTTCCACTGTAGAACAAGTTTTATTTTGCCTCCATTGACACATTCATTTCAACATTCTTTTACTCCATATAAGTTTGATTATTTTGACTTGTCTTTTAAACTGGTTGTAATACCTCACCAGTTTCCTTGATAATGAGTTAAATGAAATAATTAACATGTTCACTTTTAACCGGTAGGGGAGTCAAACTCTACCTTTTTTGCGGAATATTCTTCAACCGCTTCATCCACCTTAGAGGCACCGAGTAAGTGGGATCATTTCCACTGGAGGAACCCTGGCCTCGGCGACAGAGACGGAATCCTGGATGTGCAGTGAGCTTCAAAACGACAAGCGTTTGTCTCTGTGGCTCATTGCTATATTCCTGGTGCCTGTATTTGAGGCAACTGACTGGGAATCTTCTGCTTACACTGAAACAGATAGGAGAAAAGAGATGAATTCTCAATGGGACCAAAGGAGGGGAGGCTTCTTTCAGTAGAGGGGGAAATTAACTTGAAAATGGGAAGGAATTTGTGCTCAATTTCGTGGGTGCTACCACATTCGGGCCCATGGCTGGTGGCTGTATCATCTGATAAATATTGCATAAGCTCGTCTAAGCAGTTACGTACACGTGTAAAGAACAGATGGTGCCTCCTCTCCTTAGTGGACAGTGTGGCTTTGGGATAAACTCCTTTATTTCAAAGACATGTGGGGTAAAAATGAAAAGCATTCATAAAATATGTACGAAGTCACTCCTAAACGGATGTGTCTCCAGCAGAGCAACCGCCTGCCCTAAGGTTGGCTTCACTGCCATTTTCTTACTGCTGGCAAAAACAGCAGGGTCAGGTCGCCTGGGAAGCGGGGGAAGCCAGAAAAAACTGTAGGATTCACCCAAGCCAGGCTACTCGACACAAACTAGCACCCTTCAAAGCCTGTTGCCAGCGAGTTCTACCCGTCGCAAAGCACGGGGGGAGCTGGTGGTCCCGGCTGGGGCGCGGTTTCAGACTACGGAAGCCACAAAACTACACAAAACTACATTTCCCCTTAAGGCCCGAGACGGCCTATGGGGAACGGACCGAAGGAAGAACCCGGAGAGAGCTGCGTGGAGAATGTGCAGCGCCCTCTGCCCTTTAGCACCCTCTGTGGGCCGGTGCTGGCCTTGTTCCGCGGGCGGCCGCTGGCCAGGCTTCTGGAGGAGGCGGGAGCAGTCGTGGCGCCCCCGGCACCCAAGTGCAGCCTGTGGGTGCGCCCCGCGCGGGAATCGGTAACCAGAGGCGTGAAAGCCAACCGCATCTTCCGGCGCCCGTCACGGGGTTCAAGGCCGAGGAGGCCAAGAAGCTTGCAACCACGGGGCGGTGGGGAGTCACGGGGAGGTGTGCAGCTCCGGGCTGGATCGACGGGCTCGTGCTGGGTTCTGCCAGAGCGCTCTAGTTCCTAGAAGGGCTTGAGCTGCGTGAAACGGAGAGAAGCGCATTTTCTACAGATTTCTTCCCTGCACCTTAAAGGCCACTTTTATGTGGGGTCCACAGGGAACGAACTTTATAGAGTCTACTGGCTGGGAGGACAACGGTTTTGCAGAGTGGAGCCTGGTGATGTCTGATGTTGAGTGGGATTGGAAGGGACTTGCGGTATAACAAGTTGTATAACTTATTCCAAGCATCTTAGCAAAGGAATTTTCTGTGGGAATTCACAGAGTTCATGTAAAATATGTAATCCGGCTCTACTTTGGGGATTCAATGCCTCAGCTACAAAATTGGAGCAATGAACTGAGATTTAAAATGCTTGGATCAAGTGAAAAATAATGGACAGGTAAAGGAATTCAATACAATTTCAAAAGCTCCATATCTTCATTTTCCTGTTAACTTATTTACATTAATATTTGGTTGTGCATGTCTCCCTGACCTCTGTTTTGTAACGATGTATTAGCTTAAATAAAAATCTGTAAGCTCCCAACCCACCTCAGGCTAAAACCTCCAAAACTCTGGGTTCCAGTCACATTATTCCATGAAGTAACCAGGTGGTCTGGGAGATCGTCATGGCCCTTTTGAAAGCATCTCACCCAGTCTCACTGGCATCCTCTTTCCCTACCAATATTTTTTTCCTGTGATGCCAGCACTACTTGAATTTTGTATTTTCTGCTCTTTAATGTAGATGTATTCATTTCATTCATTTCCCAGGGTTTTTGTTTTTGTTTTGTTTTTGAGTGCCCAGGAGTGTCAGACAGTTGGTGGTCATCAGAAATGTGGCTAGAGGAAGGAAGAGGAGATTCTGGTCCTGGATAGTTTTTATATGGGATACCTAATTCAAACCCACACATTTTTAAAAGACTTATTTATTTATTATTTTTAGAGAGAGGGGAAGGGAGAGAGGCAAAGAGGGAGACAGACATCAATGTATGGTTGCCTTTCACCTGCCTCCAGCTACGGACCTGGCTGGAGACCTGGCTTGCAACCTGGTTATGTGCCCTGGCTGGGAATTGAACCAGCAACCTTTGCAAACCCACACATTTGTTGAGCATATACATGTGCTAAATTGTCATGTACTTAATTGCTCTCTATAGGGGGCATCCTTTGCTCTATCTAAGGCCCTGCTTTCCTCTAGTGTTCGTTCTGTGACTTGGATTTGTTTTACTCGCCTGTGTAAGATTATCAGTATTGAATATATGCTGTTGGTTCTATCTTTGGAGTGTTGTTAGAGCTGATCCCTTCTTTTGTCCTCCTAGCTAGCCCATTTTATGCTCTCCCCAGGGCCAGATGATAGCAGTTGCCCTTACCTTCCCTCTGTTGATCTCCAAGTGGTACATTATCATCTTCTGAAAGCTCTCATCCACTCTTGTCACAGTGGCCCTCATGTGACTTCATCCAGACCTCCATAATATATTTGGAACATCTGTTGCAAGGTAGATACTCATCCATGTGGGGAAGAGGTGGTGGGTGTCCACAGACAAGAGATTCTGGTCTTTGTCCTCAATCCTACATCTTGTTTCCTCTGAACTTCCTTCTCCCCATGTATCAGAACATTGGAAAAATGAGACTACTGGCATATAGTGTATGTTTTAACATTATTATTCTTGACCTAGAATGTTCTTTCTTGTCCTCTGTCTTTATGTTAAAATTGTATGTCCTTCAGGATTTGGTTCAAAGGCCAATTCTTCCTTTCAGTTCTTCCTTAGCCTCATCAAAGGAGGGCAAATTCTCTTCCATCTTGTAGCACCTATGCAGATGTCTTTAGTTCTAGTCATTTCTGTGTTTACATCCCCCAGGTCTATAAAGGGCAAACTCCTGAAGAGCAGTTAACCTTATCTTCACTCAGTGTTGGTCCCAGTGGGACCTGCCTAATAAGTGTTCAATGAACTGTGTGAAATCGGGACATAAATATGGAGGTTATGGAATTATTGATGGGTTGAATCTCTGAGTGTAGGTCTAGTTACCTAGCCCATGAGTATTCCAGTGTGGTAACCACTTCTACATCTGGGTACATGGAGAGCTTGGGGGGTTCTGAACTGAATCCTTTGGGTAGCCAGCCTGACCTCAGATTTACTTGTTTCTGAGAGTATAGCCACCCAGGGGGTTACCAACCAGGGCCCTGCTCTCCTGAAGGTCTGTAGTCCCCTTTGTTTTCTTTGGAACCTAGGTTTATTATTGTTGTGGTTGTGGTGGTTGTCATTTTTTGTTTGTTTGTTTGTTTTAACTTAGCTTGAAGGATTGTGGGGCAGTGCTTTCAGTTGATTAGCAGTGGTATTTCCAGGGTTACCCCACTGGACAAGGTGAGTGAAGTCCCGATGTTGCACATTTGGCATGCGGTTTACGCTTCCCATTTGAAGGGGCCTAGTCCTCTAGCAGATCCCACTGGGCAGCCTTCTGCTGTTGGGCCAACACAGGGTTCCCATTGGCCACTTCTGTTTGGCTTTTACTTGGACACTGATTCCTGGGCCAGTCATTTAACTCCAGGACCCCATCAAATGGTCGAAGAACGTTGGGCCTGGAAACCCCTGCAGTTTCTGGCCTCCTGCAAAAGCCAGGGGAGGAGCTTTGCACAGAGCTTGTCAGATCCATCCTAGTTAGTCTGCCTACTGGGTTACGTGAGTGTATGAGCGTTGTGGTGAGAAATTTAGCAGTTGAAGTTCTGTATAGCTAGAACTGTCAGCTTCAAGTGAATTTGACTCTACCTAAGTATTAATAAGTGAAGGTATTTATTTTCTTATTAGTTAAAGATCTTTACATGTTCTCATATTCAGCTAATTTGCATGTACCATTTACTTGTCTTAAAGGCCTTACTGTTGAGGTTAACCCAGGTAGCTAAATGACTGTTGGAGCATTGCCTTCTTGAGGGAATTGTGGTAGGTGGAATCCTGACTGAACACAAGCCTTGTTTAAAGGCCCTTGGTGACTTTGGAATGATCAGCTAGTAAGTGATTTCCATTTCTATTGGGCAGGAATACAGAGGTTGATGGGTAAAGCTCCCTGTGGGTAGGAGAGGCCCAGCTGGAAGCTGGGACATTAGCATTTGACTTTTTTTTGTAACTCCCTCCACCTGTTGGTCATTCTTTCCAGTGTTTTCTAGTTTTCTCATTTAGGGGTGGGGGGTGGGGGTAGGGGCTGGGGCTACCATCAGGTAGTCTTCTTATCTTTGTCCTGTGGGGAATGAGAGGTGTTGGCTGCAGCCCTCATTTTGTCCTGAGAGGCCTCCATAACTTTTCTTGCTTCCACAAAGCAAGTTTCTCTACGGACCTCCTTTGCTAAATGAGTTTATTGTTAATTAGTTGCTGGAACTCTAAGACCTTTGAAGTGAAAGGATGTTTCAGCAAATGTAACTCTCTAAAGTTGCTTATTCAAAGTGAGGTTGTGTAGGGGAGTTATTAATATGTTAAGAGATGGTTTTTCAAAAAGGTAAAATCATGCTTCTTCTACATATGAGAATATATAACAAAGATCTCATTTAACTGATTAAATCAATGAGGGAACTGAAAAGATGTTATAATCTGTTCACAGGAAATACCAGGGAACCACTTATATGCAGTCAAAAAGGTTAAACTTTACAAGATCTGGATGATTCAATAAGTGCAGTGCAAATGAAAGTGTGGCACAAACGCTTCAAAGATAGTCAAGAATCTGTTGAAAGTGATCCACATTCTGGAAAGCTTGTAACAAACAGAACAGTGTCTGAGCTACTGACAATGCAAGAAATAGAAGCTGATTTGAGGGTTCCAGAAACTACCGTGGATCTTAGCATGAAATATGTCATGGCAAAACTTGTTCCATAGCTTCTGCTACCAGAGCAGACAGAGCAGAAGGAACATTGTGCTGCAATTGCTAATGAGAATACAAACCGCTACCAATGAACCAGATTTCCTCAAGAAGATCATACCTGGAGATGAATTGTGGGTCTGCAACTATGATTGGGAAATGAAGGCCCAGTCATCCCAATGGAACTCACCTGGTTCTCCATGCCTGAAGAAGGCATGGAAAAGGTGCAGGAAGATCAAGACCATGTTAGCAGTGTTTTTTTATTGGGAAGGTGTTGTCCATCATGAGTATGCCCTTCCAGGCCAAACAATTAATTAGAAGTGCTACCTCAGTGTTCTTCATTGGTTGAGAGATGCAGTCCAACAAAAATGGCCACAGCTATGGGCAACTGGTAATTGGAAGCTTTGTCACAACAATGCATCTGCTCTTGCATCATACCCAGTGCAGAGTTCTTTGGTGAAACATCAAATCACCCAGGTGATTCAGCCCCCCTACAGCCCAAATTTGGTACCCTGTGATTTCTGGCTTTTCCCAAAACTAAAACCACCTTGGAAAGAGAAGAGATTTCAGACTGTCGATGAGATTCAGGAAAATACGACAGGGCAGTTGATGGTGATTCCAACAAAAGATTTTGCAGAGTGTTTTGAACAGTGGAAGAGATGCTTGGAGAACTGTTTGAAGCCTCAAACTGCCTACTTTGAAGGAGATTGAAGCATCATTATTCTCTGTACAGTGTTTCTTGTATCTTCTGTCTTCTTCAATTAAAGTCTCATTTTTCATAGTGCATGGCTGGATACTTTCTGGACAGTCCTTCATGTTCTTTAGCTAATACCTTCACCTTCTTTTATCTAGCGTCCCCTTTCTCCCACGCCTTCCCCACTGACATTTGTCAGTCTGTTCCATGTGTCCATGCCTCTGGTTCTATTTTGTTTGTTAGTTTATTTAGTTTATTAGAGTCCGTATATTAGTAAGATCATATAGCATTTGTCTTTCTCTGACTGGCTTACTTTGCTTAGTGCAGGAACCTCCAGGTCTATCCATGCTGTTGTAAAGCATAAGAGTTCCTCCTTCTTCGTTTTACAGCTGCATAGTATCCCATTGTGTAAACATACCACAGTTTTTCTATCCTCATCTGCTGATGGTCATTTGAACTGTTTCCAGATCTTGGCTATTGTAAATAATGCTGTTAGGAATATAGGGGTGTATACATATATTCTTTCTGGTTGGTGTTTCAGGATTCTTAGGATATATACCCAGAAATGGGATCACTGGGTCGAAAGACAGTTTTGTTTTTAATTTTTTGAGGAAATTCCATACTGTTTTCCACAGTGGCTGCACCAGTCTGCATTCCCACCAACAATGCATGAGGGTTCTGTTTTCTGCGTATCCGCACTACCACTGCTGTTTGTTGATTTATTGATGATAGCCATTCTGGCAAGTGTAAGGTGATACCCCACTCTAGTTTTAATTTTCATCTCTCTGATGATTAGTGATGTTGACCATCTTTTCATATGTTCATTGGCCATTGGTATGTCCTCTTTGGAGAAGTGTCCATTTTTATTGGATTGATTTCTTCCTGGTGTTGAGATGTATAACTTCTTTATGTATTTTGGAGATTAACCTTTTATCAACAAAAATAAGGTATCTAGGATCTAGGATATATCATTGGAGAATATGTTTTCCCATATGTTTTCCCATATATCCCTAGGATATATCATTGGAGAATATGTTTTCCCATTTTATTTGGTTGATGGTTTCTTTTGCAATTCGGAAGCTTTTCAGTTTGATGTAGTCCCATTTTTTTTTTTTTTTCCTGTGTTTCCTGTGCCCCAGGAGACATATCAGCAAAAATATTGCTACGCATGATGTCTGAGATTTTACTGCCTATGTTTTCTTCTAGGATTTTAAAATAATTTTATAACTTGAATTTAAGTCTTTTATCCACTTGAGTTAATTCTTTTCTATGGTATAAGTTAGTGATCTAGTTGCTGTACCTGTTAATTTTCCCAACACCATTTATTGAAGAGACTGTTTTTACTCCACTGTGTACTCACCTTCTTTGTCAAATATTAATTGACCATTTTGGGCTATCTGTTCTTTTCCATTGATATATACTATACCTGTTCTTATGCCCGTACCAGGCTGTTTTGATTATGATGGCTTTTTAGTATAGTTTAATATCTGGTATTGTGATTCCTCCCAACTTTGACCTTCTTTCTCAAGATTGCTAAGGCTATTCAGGGTCTTTTTTGTTCCATATAAATTTTTAGAAAACTTGTTTTAGATCTGTGAAATATGCCATTAATATTATTTTAATTTTTAAAATATATTTTATTTATTTTGCTATTACAGTTGTCCCAACTTTCCCTCCTTTGCCCCCTCCACCCAGTACCCCATTTCCTCCAGCAATGCCCTGCTAGTTCATGTCCATGAGTCATTCATGTAAGTTCTTTGGCTTCTCCATTTCCTTTGTTCTTCTTAACATCCCTCTGTCTATTCTGTAACCACCAATGTGTACTTTTTTTTCCCCTTTCACATCTAGACAACTCACCATTTAATTACTGCCTTCTGTCAGCTTCTCAAAACATATTAATATAAAGTTTTCTTTTCATTATTCCAAAATTCCTACTTTAATTCATTTGTTTAAAGAATTATTCTTTTAGGTAATATGAATTGCAATATTACCAAACACATGCAAAAATACATTTATAAACATACTTATTTTTACACAATATTTAAAGTACATACTGGATTTTGAAGAGTTAATAAAAAATTTAAAGTATGCCAATAGCTTACACAATTATTACATGTTAAATGATAGTATTTTGACATACTGTAGCAAAATTAAGCAGTTTTGTTCCTTCTTTAATACTATTTTACTCTGAAATGCTATTTTTGTGAAATATATCACAGAAATGGTATATTGCAGAACTCACTTCTGTGAAAGTTGTCCTAAAGACAGTGCCAAACCCATAGTAAAAAATAAATTTGACTTTTGAGTCAGATCCTCCCCACTCCAATAATACAACTCAACTTTATTTTAAGCTACTGAAACTACAACTTATTCTTTTTGGAGTTTTCCATCTTAAAGAGTAGATTTATTTACTTATTTAGGCTGTGCACATGTTTTACTTCTTTTACTACCCTCTGTTTTCCCTCTACATATATTTTACAAGTTGAAGCCTCAAGAAATAATGGCACTTGTAGTGCTCAGCTGGTCCCCAGAGTGGAAATTATTATGTCTACTAAGTTGAGGTAAAAAATAAAAATCCCTAGGATTTAAATAGTTTTGTAAAATGGTATTCTAGCTATTTTTTTAACTTGTGGTTGACCTCCTATGTGGTCCTAAACTAACCCCTGAACTATTTAAGAGTCTGTAGAGTTCAAGATTAGGTATGTTCACATTTCAATAATAAAGTTTACTATAGCATCCATTCCTTTTCCCAAGCATCCCATTTAGGGGCCTTCGTAACTGAAAGTGTATATTTCTACAATCTATTTGAAAGGAATCTCATCTAATTTACATGCTGATATGAGAATGTATGCTGTCTATGTACACAAATCATATAGTTTAGTAGTTTGCAATTTCCACCCAAATTGGTCTTCATTCTCAGCATCTTTTCTAACCTAAAGATTGACTGATTTCTCAACACACCCATGACCAGTTGGTTGCTATTTAAAACATAAATTGCTAACAAAACCTATATATTACACACTCACAAATAAGCACATATTTTGTAACAGAGAATAAGAAAGATAGCATGTATTTTATGTACTATGCATCCACATTTTCTTACTTTTTTCTTCTTCCTTAACTGCATTTGATTTTTCTGAGTTATTGCAAGTAACCTGACTTTCCCATATTGTGAAATAATTCCAATCTAAGAAAACATAACCTGCAGTAATGCAGGTACAAGTAATATACAAAATTATACCTTATTTAGTAAAACCTATTTATAACAAGATCATTTTAAAGCATTCATAAATTAAAGTTCGTTCTTATCCATTCAGCTACCCTGTCTCTTATTATTGCATTTAATCTACTTACCTTTAAGGTTATTATTGATAGTTACTTATTCATTATCTATTTTTCCCTTTGTACCTGTGTTCCTGTCGATCTCTCTGTTTCTTCATCTTAAAGCAGACCCTTTAGCATCTTTTGCAATGCTGGTTTGGTGGAAATGTATTCTTTTAGCCTTCTTTTGTCTGGGAAACTCCTTATTTCCCCTCCCATTTTGAATGAGAGCCTTGCTGGGTAGAGTATTCTTGGTTGCAGGCCTTTGTTTTTCACTGCTTGAAATATTTTTGCCATTCCTTTCTGGTTTGTGTTTTTTTGGGAAATAAGCTGATAACCTTATTAGAGCCCCCTTGTATGTTATTAGCTGTTTCTCTCTTGCTGCTTTTAGGATTCTTTCCTTGTCTTTGAAATTTGCCATTTTCATTATGATGTGTCTTGGAGTGGACCTGTTGGGTTCCTCTTAATTAGGACCCTCTGTGCTTCCTGAGCTTACATGCCTTTTTCTTTCCTCAAGTTAGGGAAGTTTTCTATCATTACTTTTTCAAACAGGTTTTCTATCCCTTGCACCTCCTCTTCTCCTGTATCCCTATGATACGGGTGTTACTACGTTTCATGTTGTCCTGCAGCTCTCTTAAAACCTCTTCATTCCTTTTCAGTCTTTTTTCATTTTGTTGCACTTCCTGGGAATTTTTTCCTACATTGACCTCCAGCTTGCTTATCTGATCCTCTGCTTTCTCTAGCCTGTTTTTGATTCCTTCTGCTGTGTTCTTCAATTCAGAAATGGTATTCTTCATCTCCTCATGTCTCTTATTGATGGTTTCTAGGTCCTTTCTAATGCTGGTATAGTTCTCAGTAAGTTCCTTATAGCTTTCCTGGAGTTCTTCTTAGTTCCTCTGGAGTTGTTTGTCGTTTTCTTTGAACTCACTGAGCTCATTGATCTTCTCTATTATCATTATTTTGAATTCCATGTCTGATAGGGTGCTTGCATCTATTTCATTTTGCACTCTTCCTGGGGATTTGTCCTTTCCATTTGCTGGGGGTTTATTTCTTTGTCTCCCCATTTTAGGTGGCTCTTGTTTGTTTTTGCATCTTGGATTGGTCTGCTTTGACTTACTGTCTTAATGGTGTGACCTTCTGTGGTGTAGAGGTGCACTTTTTTAACTTCCTGGTGACGTCAGCTCATGTCCCAGTCTGGGCCTAGTCGGCCAGTTGGAGACTACCAGAGATCCACTGCATTTGTCTGTCTCCTTCAGCTGTTAATTCAATCAACCTGTGATCTGAGGTCAGGTTTAGGCACTGCTGGATGGTGTGGATTAATTCCTATGGGTGGGTTTGTGGCTCTCCTCAGGTTACTGCCCTTTGGAGAAGAGTGGTCTGCTGGCTGTATGGTGGATGGGTCAGCACTGGACTCATGGGCTGCTCCCTCAACTCTCCCCCTTAAGCTACTGCCCCAAACCCTCCCTCTGCTGGAGCCCAGGGTAGTTGGGTGCCACTGTATTTTCGTGTGTGGTCCCTTTAAGAACTTAGTCTCTTTGTCAAGCTGGCTAAACCTGGTGGCTTTTTGTTTTTCACAGCTGGGTGCTATTTTACTCTCAGTTTGGTTGCTGTAGGCTGGGAAGCCCAGTTGGGGGTTTAGATCCCACCCTTCTCAGGTGGAGCCCCCAGCTGCTGAGATGTTTCTTAGTCCCTTCAGCTGCCGCTCGTGGGAGCCCTGCCAGCCCTCTAGTGTCTCTTCACATTGTGATGAATAGACTCTTCTGTTCTGTCCATGGTAATAAGACTTCACTCCAGGTGGTGTTCTGTTGGTTTTTCTGGATGATTGCTCCCCATTTGAGTTGTAATTCCATTTTGGTGTTGGGAGGAGATGGGTGTAGCTCCACTTACTCCTCCGCCATCTTGGTTCACCATTAATATTTTAATGGAAATTATATTGAATCTGTAGATTGCTTGGAGTAATATGGACATTTTAATGATGTTAGTTCTTCCAATCTAAAAACGTGGTAAATTCTTCCACTTGTTTGTATCTTCCTTTATTTATCTAATGTCCTATAGCTTTGTGAGTACAGGTCTTTTACCTCCTTGGTTAAGTTTATTCCTAGATACCTTATTTTTTGTTGTTACAATAGTAAATGGGATTGTTTTATTAATTTCTCTTTCTGAGAGTTCATTGTCCATGTATAAAAATGATACAGATTTCTGGGTATTAATTTTTGTATTCTACTTTGCTGACATTATAGAAATACAAAAGGTTGTAAAAAAGATACTATGTATAACTATATATCAATAAATTGGACAACCTGGGAGAAATGGACAAATTTCTAAAAACATACTATCTACCAAAACTAAATCAGGAAGAATCAGAAAATTTGAATAGACTGATAACAACTAATGAAGTTGAAGCAATAATTTAAAAACTCCCAGCAAACAAAAGTCCTGGACTGGATGGCTTCACAGGCAGATTTGACCAAACATTTCAAGATGAACTAACATCTATTTTCCTCAAACTATTCCATAAAATTCAAAAGGAGGAAAGACTTTCAAGGTCTTTTTATGAGGCCAGTATCATCCTATTTCTAAAACTAGATAAAACACTACAAAGAAAGAAATTAAAGGCCAATATTCCTGATAAAATAGATGCTAAAATCTTCAACTGAATGTTAGCAGACTAGATCCAGCAGTTCATTAAATAGATCATGTACCATGACCAAGTGTGATTTATTCCTGGGAAAGAAGGTTGGCACAATATTTGCAAACCAATAACTGTGATACATCACGTGAAATGAAGGATAAAAATTACATGATCATATCAATAGATGCAGAAAAAGCATTAGATGAAATCCAGCACCCACTGAATAACAACTCAGCAAAGTGGGAATAGAAGGATCATACCTCGACATAATAAAAGCCATATATGAAAAACCTACAGCCAACATCATGCTCAATGGCAAAAAGTAAAAGTTCACCTTAACACATTATTGACTGGCAATTTTATACAAAAGCTAATGCAAGTGCAAACATGCATTAACTCATTATCAGTCAACAATGTTTGGGCTTGAAAACATGAGTTTTATTCATGACAGGTCAATAATATGTTAAGATTAGAAACAAAACAGGGATGTTTGCTGTCATAGCTCTTATTTAACATAGCAGTCAAAGCCCTACCCACAGCAATTAGATAAGAAGGCATCCAAACTGGAAAGGAGGAAGTAAAATTGTTATTTGCAGGTACCATGATACTGTATGTAAAAATACCTAAAGACTTCACAAAAAACGACAAAGTTTAATTAATGAATTGGACAAAGAATTATTTGTACTGTTAACATTTTCTTCAAGTTAAAGCCTATCTCTAGAGTTGTAAAATGGCCTAGTCAAGGTGTTACTGGCATTGGATTCCCCAAGTTAGAAACTGAGAGAAAAACCGCTTAGAAGTTCCAGGCAGATTTTACTGACTTTATGCTCAGACAGTCCTCTGAAATGGCTCGGTGGCTGCCTCTGTTTGGCTACTTTTATAAGCTGGGGACAAACTGGGCTTGCCTGAAAGTGGGGATAGCTTTTGGGAAAAGCCAGGCAGAATTTTCCATTTCAGGCTTGGGTAACCTCTTTTTCCAGCTCTGTTGTCTGATAAGTACATTAGCACATGATCTGTGGGGTCAGATGGCTAACTGGTCATTACCACCACCCTAGGAAAGTGGGAGAATGGTCAAACCTTGATCCACTGTGCATATATGGGTTAGTAGTTGAAGCAGGCAGTTAGAAGGGACATAAAATCAGCTACCTCTGTTTTTGAGTCGGGAGTAGAGGAGTAGTGATGTTTTGGGGTCTGGCATTTTGTTTGGCCATCTGGTACCCTTTGGGTCTTTGGCCTAGGTCCCTATGCTGTCCCAAAGGCAAAGATCCTGTAGGTTATTCTGTAACAATTATAGAAATTGGGGGGGGGGTGATTAAGGAGATTTTAATTAAGAGATCATTTACAAAGGGTTTGGAGAAAGCAACAGAGCATATTGACACAATATCTCAGGGAGCTATCACTGCCTTGGCCTAAAGAAGTAAAGAGGTAGGTGGGTGGGGAAGGGGACAGAGGAGAGAAAAAAGGGGATACATGTAATAAAATACCAATAAAATTAAATTTAAAAATAAAATCTCTTGTAGAATGTTAAAAAAAATAAGGAGGTAGAAACGATTACTGGATGAAAGAGAAAAGAAGAGATGGGAGGAGAGAAGGGCAGGGAAAGGAAGAAGATTTGAAAGTGCCATGGAAAGAGGAGGAGGTAGGGAAGGGAGGCAGGAGAAGAAGGGGAAGAGAGAATGTAGGATGTAGATAATGTGTATTAAACAGTCAGCCTTCACTCTCTTCCTTTATTCTTCGGCCTGTACCGCCCACTGGCTACAGCCAACTAGAAGCCAGAGGACACAGGAGGCAGGTATTGGGATACAGGGCATCTTGGTGAATTCCACACAGGCTGGTCTCTCTCAACATGGAACAGAGCAAAGAAGGGTGGAAAATAGTTCACTTTCATTGGTACATGCTCCTCTCACTTGTATCCTGGAACCAATCTCTTGAATTCCAGTGGAGAGAGGCAGAACCAATGGGAATGTTCGTTGACGGCTGCTGCTGGGTCCTGAAATGAGGAGCCCCAGCTTGCCGCAGTGCAGAGTAGTGAGTCCAGCCCTTCCGTCCTCCTCCAGGCTAAGTCTCCCCGAAGGTGCCCAACGCAGAAACATCAGCCTGTAGAGTCAGATAAAACAGCGCGTATAGGCTCGAGCATGCCATTCAATGGACATCCAGTAATCCCTTCTTGCTCGAATTTTCAAGTCTTTAAGTTTTTCCTTACAGTGTTGAATTCATTGCTGAAATGGAGATAATTGGCCTTGAGATCACAGGGGGCTGTTGTGAGATATGACTTAAAATAACATTTATAAATCTTATTTGATGGTGCTTATAGCTGCTGCTTTGGTTTTTAGCTGTTTTGCCTAGAACTGGCAGGAGATTGCTCCCAGGAAGTTGCTTGGGAACTGAGCTCCATATTATTTCCTGACTGTTTGTACCCTGACCTGGTGCTGTTTGTGGTCTAACTGACCAGCTGGGGCCCGGCACTGCCCCTAGTCTACTCTTAGGTCCTCCCGCTTTGTTAAGACAGGCTTAGTAATGACACCTGTCTCTTGTTCGCTACACTCAGGAAGTGGTGTACATCTCTACATGCCCTTCCTAATGTAGATGAAGACTTTTTTCCATGTTTCTAATTTAAGTCTTTGCTTTGCCCTCTTTTCATCTTCTTTCAAACAGGTTTATGCAAAATGTGGACCCCTGGGCTGGACAGATGCTGGTGTGGTTTGCTATTTTGAGGTTACTTTAGATTCTCCCCTCTTCTATTAACTCTGGGTGGGGTAGGGTGGAGTATGCTTTAGAAGGTATCTGTGATCAGTCCCCTGACTTCTTGATGTTAAGGTTTTGTGAAAATGCACTGAAGCCCTGGCCAGGTAGTTCAATTGGTTGGAGCATCATCCCAATGCACCAAGATTGCAGGTTTGATCCAAAAAAAATCAGCGTTTCTCTCTCTCTTTCAATAAATTTAAAAAAAAAATTTTTTTTTTTTTTAAGCCACTGAAGTCAGAAATTTTAGCTCTCTGTTCTTTGGGGGCACCACAGTTCTGTTTTTTTGTTTTCCCCATAGGATCTTTTCTTTTGGATCACCCAGTGCTCATCCGCAGGACATTTTTGGAAGGCTGACTTAAGTTGCTGTGCGTTATAAGCAAGCCGAGCTTTTTGTCTGATAGAGTGCAGGGAGTGTTAAATATTAGGAAAACGATCCAAAATGGAGTCACTTACGCTAAACCCATATCACCAAACTGAGGCTTAATTACAATTTGGCTCTCTCAGAAATGGAATCTTAAACCCGTGAATCTATAATGTGCGATAGACCCCTCCATCTCTTAAGGGAAAGTTTATAAAAGTCTCATTTTGTACAATTCTTTGGCGGTTCTTTCTATCTACTAGAACGGATGCTGCCCAATTTGAATCTGTTTTTGCTGAAATAATCTCTTAACATTTTAAATATTGCTTAGTCTTTTAACAGGAGGAAATGGTGATGCTAGTATCATAGATGAAGTGAGAAGTGCTCTCCTGATAAATTGCCACTGGGCACTGTAAAAAAAAAAAAAAAAAAAATCCAGCTTTGAGGTTCAGTGGTTCTGTTTCTGTAAAATGGGCAAGTACTTCCTGCCTTGCATTCAGATTGGCAAATTAATATTCATAACAATTTTATAGCTCTAGGAAGTGTATTGAAGAGGGAATGAAAGATGGTATTAATAAGTTTTGGTCCATGCTGTGAGGTGAATTGATGTGTTCTTAAGATGCCTTCTGGATATTTTGTGTGTCGTGGTGATCGCAGGGAGGTGAAAAGGGTAGGGGGAGCGGGTTTAGGTTTGGCGCCTGCAGCAGCTCCAACAATACATAGCTGGGAGGAAGGGGGGCTTACCTGAGCTCAGCTGAGTGCACCTGTGCTGCCCTTAGAAAGGGGGTCTTGGGCTTTTTCAGCCACCTTTGGGGGTCCCCCTTGCTTTGTTTACTCTGCTCAGCTGGAAGGGAGGAGCAGGCCTAGGGTGGGGTCTTGACAGAATTTTATTTTTTATTTTTTTAATTTTTAAAAAATATTTTATTCGTTATTTTCAGAGAGAAGGGTAGGGAGGAAGGAAGGGAGAGAAGCATCAATGTATGGTTGCCTTTCACCTGCCTCCTGCTGGGCACCTGGCTGAAGACCTGGCTTGCAACCTTGTTATGTGGCCTGACTGGGGAATTGAACCAGCGACCTTTGGGTTCACAGGCTGGCACCTATTCACTGAGCCACCAGCCAGGGGTCAACAGAATTTTAATCCTCATCAGTGTATATATGTGTTTGTGTGTGTGGTCTGTTGCAGGGACCCTGAGGCAAGCTGTCTGAAGCCTGTGAGCTTCTCAGACAAAAAAAAAATCAAATAAATCAAGGTCAGTGCAGGCTTGATCCTGGAGAGAGTGTAAGGAGCCTACAGTTGGTGGCTGGTTCCCACAGGGGCTGACTTGATTCTGATCAGGATGCTCAGGGAAGGCACAGGAGGTGTCAGCTCCTGGGGGTTGCTCAACAGGTTTTACTGCTCTGCTCTTGTTTGTAAGAACAAAGCCCAGAGGAGACTTGCCCAAATGCTGATCCTTTCCAGATCCCTGAGGGGACAGTGCTCAGGGGACAAAGTCTGGCAACTGCAATGCTGTCAGCTGTCCACTGTCCGTAAGGAGTGGTTGTGGTGCTGGATTATGGCTCCTGGAAGTCTCCTCATTGGCCTAACATGGTCTTCATACACTCTTCTACCTTAGCACTGAGGTGTGGAGGATTTTAAGCATAGGAATTAACTGGGGATTTCATGGTACTGACATCTAAACCTCACATGATTCAACCTAGTGATTAAAGACTTAAATTTTAACAAGACATTGTTTAACCTTAAGAATTTTTAAAAATCAAGTTTTCCAGAAAGGTGTAATCCCCCAAATGAATAAATAAACCCACTCTAACAACCGTCTTGGGTCTACAAATAATTATACTTTTTGCTAAATGTTAAAGTTGAGTTCTCGCTTTTTTCTGTAAAAGGCAGTGTAGGGAAGTAGTTAAGTCCGTGAAGCTAGACTGCCTGGGATCATATTCCAGCTCTGCCACTTGTTAGCTGTATAACTACCCACTTGATGTGTTTTATCTCTCTATGCCTCAGTTTGCTCACCTGTAAAATGGAGATAATAATTGTAACTTATCTCTGGGTTATAACTTGTCTTTGGATTGAAAGTGTTCATTTGTACACAGTTCTTTGAACATTGCCAGGCACATAAACATAGCAAACTCTGGCACTGTCCTTTCAGTATTAGTGCTTACTTCTTTAGGCTTCCTAGTTTCCCTCTCTTATGATGAGTAATGTAAGTTCACCAAATTTTTTCACCAAGAGTGGGGAGACAGAAAGAATGGCAGTCATCAGTCATGGGTAGACCATTCTTTATTTGTTGGGTTTGAGCAAATGTATACATGACAAGAAGAATAAAGTGAGGAGATTGAAAATCCATCAATATGGCTTTTGTTACCACAGCAGAAAGAGTGAAACAAGAGAAACTGAACCTTGTCTGTATTCCCACTTCCGGGTATGTCCTGCTTTCCAGCCTGTATCTTAGCAGTAGGTAAGGGGTGAAGGTAGAAAAGGGCAATATCTAAATCAAATGATAAAAACAGTAGCTACTAGGAAATTTTATAGAGAATGGCAAACATGCTGATCCTATTGGATCAAACCCATACTCTCAGGGGCTGATTATTCTGTGTATACGTTTGAGTAAGAAAGTCAAAAAGCAACAATTACAAGCAGTGATGCTAATAAGGTATTGACAAGTAATGTAAGTGCAGTATTAATTACTCTTTTTGAGAGTTGACCAAAACTAACTGATTGGAAGTCAATTTGTACTAATTAGTACTAAAGGAATAAGATCCGCATCAACAAATAGACTCGTGGGAGTATTCAGACAACATCTACAAAGTGCCAGTATCAGACAGCAGCTTCAAATCCAAGCTGATGGCTGGACGCCAAGTGAAATTTTATTTGGAGCTGGGGGCACATAATAGGGGAAGCAGAGCCAATGATTACATGTGATCTGTGAAAGCATGTTGCTATAAAGAACATTGATCTGTTTACACCATCTGAGATTGTGAATGAACTTTCACAGTACTCTGAAGCTTGGAGTAATGTCAAGTAGAGGCCTAGCAGATCATAATGAATAAAACTTGGATTATGTGTTTACAGTTCCCTTCTATTAAATAATGGTGAGCTCAGGTAATAGACCCACCAGGGGCTAATAGTACAGATTTGTTTAAAAGTGGAATTTCTAGGGTATTTAAGGGAATAATACTTGCAGGGAGTTGATATCCTCCTAAATCTTGAGTGATAAAAGGCTCAGAAAAACATAAAGAAATCTAATGATAAATAAAATTTTTCCATAACAAAGTCCTTTTGGACCAGTGGTGTATGGTGGCCTTGGAAAACGCTTTTTCAAATGACATCTTGTCAACATTAGTATCTGGTTAGGATGTTGGGGAGCAAATGTAAAGGTTGTAATAGGAGTTGAAGTGGAATCCTATAATTTGCCCTGATGTAGGGCTCCCATAAGGGTCAAAAGCTGGGATTAACTATACGGTGTGCATGGGTTTGGTGGTTCATTAGGCATGATCATGCAGGTAAAGGCTGATTAGCAGAGCAATACATAAGCCTCAGTGCAGCAGCAATTTCTAGAATAATTGGTAAAATAAGGATAGTGAATGTGATAATGGTAGCAGTTTTACACTAATGTTTAAGACAATTGCTCCTTCCATTTGTTTTTCAGTTTTCACCCTGTGACTTTGGGGAAGATGGAGTGTACAGTTCTGTGAACTTTAATGTAGGTAGTAGGTTGGTGTGACAACCACAATGAGCACACAGAAGACCTCCATCCTCCCAACTAGTCCCCTCTTGCCATTGAGTTACAGTCACACCCTGATCCCACCTTACACCCCTGGGGACCTCCCACCTTTGATCTATCACTGCTGACTTTTTCCTGAGAGTCTGGCTTCATTCACTCAGAATAATGACACTGAGGTTGATCCAGGTTGTTTCCTGTATCGTAGCAACCAAAGATATGGGATTAAGCAAATGCAAGATTTGGTTAAACACACACATACACACACACACACACACACACACATACACATGTATATACACACATATATATCATTTAATATTCCCTGTGTGGATGTGCCAGTTTGTCATTTCAACCACTGAAGGACATCTGGATTGCTTCTGAATTTTGGTGATTGCCTTTTAAATAAACCACCAAAAGACTGTGATGCACATGATCCTCAGATTATGCTGAGAGAAACAATGCCCTATAGCCTCCATAAAGTGGATATTAGCAATTTTTCACATTTTTGCTGATAAGTGGAAATACTGCCTTATTAGATTCACACACCCCTGATATTAAGAGTTGAGAATCTTAAAATTTTGATTAGCCATTTGTAGTTCTATGAATTGCCTACCCATATTGTTTGTTGTGGGGTTTTTTAAAAGATTTTATTTCATTATTTTTAGAAAAAGGGGAAGGGAGAGAGGCAGAGAGGGAGAGAGACATCAATGTATGGTTGCTTTTCACCTGCCTCCAGACACAGACCTGACTGGAGACCTGGTTTGCAACCTTGTTATGGGCCCTGGCTGGGGAATCGAACCTGCGACCTTTGGATTCACAGGCCGGCACCTTGTCCACTGTGCCACCAGCCAGGTCATATTGTTTTTAAAAATTGAGTTGTTTTGGTTTTCATATTAACTTTAGGAGCTTTTTTGCTCATGACTTTAAAAATATTATTTATTGAATTTACTGGGGCAAAGCTTTCAAGTATACAACTCAATCAAACATAATCTGCACACCTCATCATGCACCCATCACCCCCAAACAAAGTCTCTTTCTGTCCCTATTTCCTCCACTTGGGCCCTCAACCTAGCCCCACCCCCCTTTCCTTCTGTTGTCTGTGTCTATGTGTTTTATACATATGTATATGTATGGTTTTTTAAATTTTATTGTTGTTGTATTACAGCCATTCCTTTTTTACTCCCTTTTGTCCCCTTCCCTACCCACCCATTCCCCCGCAAAGTCAATCCCACTTGGTGTCCATGTCCATGGTTCTTCCATACTAGTTCCTTGACTAAACTGCTATGTCTTTTTGCTTAATCCCTTCATTTTCTTCCATCCAGCCTCCCCAATGCCTCTCCCCTCTCACAGATATCAGTTTGTTCCATTTTATTTAATTGCATGACACATATAGGTGAGATCATATGGTATTTGTCTTCCTCTGACTGGCTTATTTTGCTAGCATAATAATCTCCAGATCTATCCATGCTGTTGGCAAAAAATAAGACTTTCACTTTTTAATAGCTGAGTAGTATTCCACTGTATAAATGTACCACAGCTATTTTATCCATAAATCTGCTGATGAGCGCTTGGGCTGTTTTCAGATTTTGTATATCATCAATAATGTTGCAATGATCATAGGAGTGCATACGTATATTCTTTCAAATTAGTGTTTCAGGTTTCTTTAGATAAATTCCCAGAAGTGAGATCACTGGGTCATTTTCATTTTTAATTGATCACAGTTCCATTTTTAATTTTTTGAGGAAACTCCATATTGCACCAGTTTGCATTCCTCCCAATAGTACCCAAGGGTTCACTTTTCTCCACATCCTCACCAATGAGCTGTTTGCTTATTTTTTAAATTTAATTTTATTATTGCTATATTACATCCAACCCTTTTTGTTCCCTTCTGTCCCCCTCCCCTCCCACTCATCCTCCCCCAAAGTCAATTCTACCTGTTGTCCATGTCCATGGTTCCTTTATACTAGGTTCTTGTCTAAACCCCTTCCATGCCTCTTACTAACCACCTCCCCTCAACCCCCTTCCCCTTGACCAATAAAGGCCTATTCACTGTATTCATATATTTGGTTCTGTTTCACTTAGTGTTAGTTTTGTTCATTATTGTCCTGTAATGGGTGAGATCATATGGTATTTGTCCTTCACTGACTGGCTTATTTCACTAAGCATAATACTCTCCAGTTCCATCCATGTTGTTCCAAAGGTTAGCAGTTCCTTCTTTCTTTCTGCTATATAGAATTCCATTGTGTAAATGTACCAAAGTTTTTTGATCCAATCATACACTGAGGGGTACTTAGGCTGTTTCCAGCACTTGGCTATTGCAAATAGTGCTGCTATGAACATAGGTGTACATAGGTTCTTATGAATTGGTGTTTTAGGATTCTTTGGGTATAGTCCAAGTAGTGGAATTGCTGGATCAAAAGGCAGTTTCCATTTTTAGTTTTTTAAGGAAACCCCATACTGTTTTCCACAGTGGCTGCACCAGCCTACATTCCCACCAAACTGCACGAGGGTTCCCTTTTCCCCCATATCCTCACCAACACTTGTTGTTTGTTGACTTGTTGATGATTGCCTTTCTGACAGGGGTGAGGTGGTATCTTATTGTGGTTTTAATTTGCATCTCTCTGATGATTAGTGATGTTGAGCATTCTTTCATATGCCTCTGAGCCCTTTGTATATCTTGCCCAGTGAGTTGTCTATTTAGGTCCTTGCCCATTTCTTAATTGGGCTGTCTGTCTCCCTGGTGTTGAGTTGCATTAGTTCTTTATATATTTTGGATATCAAACCCTTGTCTGAGGTATCATTGACAAATATGTTTTCCCATACAGTTGGTTCCCTTTGAATTTGCTGGTGTTTTCTTTAGCTGAACAGAAACTTTTCAGTTTGATATAGTCCCATTTGTTGATTTGTTCTTTGATTTCCTTTGCCTTTGGTGAGGTATCAGTAAACATATGTCTGTAGGATATCCAAAAGCTTACTGCCTATATTTTTCTCCAGGACCTTTATGGTGGCACTGCTTATGTTTAAATCCTTTATCCATCTTGAGTTTATTTTGATGTATGGTGTAAGTTGGTGGTCTAGTTTTATCTTTTTGCATGTTGCTGTCCAGTTCTCCCAACACCATTTGTTGAAGAGAATGTTTTGACTCCATTTTATGTTTTTTCCCCCTTTGTCAAATATTAGTTGACCATAGAGTGCTGGGTTAATTTCTGGGCTCTCTATTCTGTTCCATTGATCTATATGTCTATTCTTATGCCAGTACCAGATAGTTTTGATGACAGTAGCCTTGTAGTTTTGCTTGAAGTCCGGATTGTGATTACTCCTACCTTGTTCTTCTTTCTCAAGATTGTGGTGGCTATTCGTGGGCGTTTTTGGCTCCATATAAATTTTTGAAGTATTTTTTCTATTTCTGTGAAGTCTGTCATTGGTATTTTAATTGGGAATGCATTGAATCTGTAGACTGCTTTGGGTAGTATGGACATTTTAATGATGTTAATTCTTCCCATCCACGAACATGGTATATGCTTCCATTTATTTGTGTCTTCCTTGATTTCTTTCTTCATTGTTCTGTAGTTTCCTGAGTAAGGTCTTTTACCTCCTTAGTTAAGTTGATTCCTAGGTACTTTATTTTTCTTGTTGCTATGGTAAATGGGATTTGTTTTTTCACTTCTATTTCTGATGTTTCATTATTGGTATACAAAAATGCTTTTGATTTCTGGATATTGACTTTATACCTAGCTATTTGCTAACTTTGCTTATTAGGTAAAGTTTTTGGTGCAGCTCTCGGGTTCTGTATGTACACTATTATATCATCTGCAAATAATGACAGTTTGACTTCCTCCTTTCCAATTTGGATACCTTTGATTCCTTTTTCTTCTCTGATGGCTATAGCTAGAACTTCCAAGACAATGCTGAATAGAGGTGGAGAAAGTGGACAGCCTTGTTTCATTTCTGATCTGAGGGGCAAAGCTTTTAGTTTTTGTCGGTTAAATATGATGTGGCCTCAGGTTTCTCATAGATGGCCTTTATGATGTTGAGGTATGCTCCCTCTATTCCCATTTTGCTGAGGGTGTTTATCATAAATGGTTGCTGTACTTTATCAAATGCTTTTTCAGCATCTATTGATATGATCATATGGTTTTTGTCTTCAAATTTGTTGATGTGGTGTATTACATTTATTGATTTACAAATGTTGTATCATCCTTGCATCCCTGGGATGAAACCCACTTGATCATGGTTTATGATCTTTGTAATGTACTGCTTAATCTGGTTGGCCAATATTTTGTTGAGAATTTTAGCATCTATGTTCATCAGAGATATTGGCCTGTAGCTTTCTTTCTTAGTTGTGTCTTGCCCTGGTTTTGGGATTAGAATAATATTGGCCTCATAGAAAGAGTTTGGGAGTCTTCCCTCTTCCTGTATTTTTTGATATAGGTTGAGAAGGCTGGGGATTACTTCTTCTTTAAATTTTTGGTAAAATTCACCTGTGTATCCATCCAGTCTGAGGTTCTTGAGCTTTGGGAGATTTTGGATTACTTCTTTAACTTCACTAGTTGTTATTGGCCTATTCAGGCTTTCTGCTTCTTCTGGGTTCAGTTTTGGTAGATTATACATTTCCAGAAATGTGTCCATTTCATCCAGGTTGTCATATTTCTTGTCATATAGTTGTTTGCAGTAATTTCTTACAGTCTTTTGTATTTCTGAAGTATCAGTTTTGATTTCTCCTCTGTCAGTTCTGTTTATTTGAGTCCTCTCTCTCTTTTTCGTGATGAGTCTGGATAAAGGCTTGTCAATTTTATTTTTTCAAAGAACCAACTCCTGGACTTGATTCTTCAAATTGTAGTTCGAATCTCTGAGTTATTTAGTTCTGCTCTGATCTTGATGATTTCCTTCCTTCTACTTGCTCTGGGCTTTGTTTGTTGTTGCTCCTCTAGTTCTTGCAGCTTTGTGGTTCGGTTGTTTTTATAAACTTCTTGTGACCTTTTTAGGTAGGCCTGTATTGCTATAAATTTCCCCCTGAGAACTGCCTTTGCTGTGTCCCATAAGTTTGGGGCTGTTGTGTGTTCATTGTTATTTGTTTCCAGGAACTTTTTGATTTCATCTTTGATCTCATTATTAACCCATTCATACTTAAAAGCATGTTATTCAGTCTCCATGAGTTAGAGTATTTTTGTTTTTTTCCCTTGAGATTGGTTTCTAGTTTCAAGCCATTATGATCTGAGAAGATACTTTATATGATTTCAATTTTCCTGTATTTGTGGAGGCTTGTCTTGTGACCTACCATGTGGTCTATCTTAGAGAATGATCCGTGTGCATTTGAAAAGAATGTGTATTTTGCTTCTTTGTGGTGAAAGACTCTGTATACATCAGTTAGGTCCATTTCCTCTAGAGTGTTGTTCAATGCCACAACATCTTTGGGAATTTTTTGTTTTGAAGATCTGTCCATTGTTGATAGTGGGGTATTAAAATCCCCTACTATTAGTGTGTTGCTGTCTATGTCTTTCTTAAAGTCCTCCAAGATTTTCCTTATATATTTTGGAGCTCCTACATTGGGTGTGTATATGTTTATCAGAGTTATTTCTTCTTGATAGATTGTTCCCTTAAGTATTATGAAATGTCCTTCTTTATCCCTTTTTATGCCCTTCATTGTAAAATCTATTTTGTCTGAAATAAGTATTGCTACTCCAGCCTTTTTTTCATATCCATTTGCTTGATATATATTTTTCTATCCCTTCACTCAATCTGTGTCAATCTTTTGTTCTGAGGTGGGTCTCTTTAAGACAGCATATATGTGGGTCATGTTGTCTTATCCATTTTTTTTTTTTGGGGGGGCTACCCTATGTCTTTTGATTGGTGCATTTAATCCATTTACATTTAAGGTTATTAATGATTAATACTTATTCATTGCCATTTTCTCCCTTTGTACCTGTATTCCTCTTTGGCTCTCTCTGTTTCTTCATTTTATTTACTTACTTATTTTTAAAGCAGACCCTTTAGCATTTCTTGCAATGGTGGTTTGGTAGAGATGTATTCTTTTAGTCTTCTTTTGTCTGGGAAACTTCTTATTTCTTCTTTCATCTTGAATGAGAGCCTTGCTGGGTATTCTTGGTTGCAGGCCTTTGTTTACCATTACTTGAAATATTTTTTGCCATTCCCTTCTGGCTTGAATTGTTTCTTTTGAATAATCATTTGATAGCCTTATTAGAACCCCCTTATATGTTATTTGTCTTTTCTCTCTTGATGCTTTAGGATTCTCTCTTTGTCTTTTAAATTTGCCATTTTAATAACAATGTGCCTTGGATTTGGTCTGTTTTGGTTGATCTTCATTGGGACCTTTTGTGATTCCTGAACTTGAGTAATATTTTCACTCATCATGTTAGGGAAATTTTCTATCATGACTTTTTTGAACAGGTTTTCCATTCCTTGTTTCTCTTCTGGTATCCCTATGATAGGGATGTTGTTACGTTTCATGTTGTCCTGCAGCTCTCTTAAACCCACTTCAATCTTGTTCAGCCTTTATTCATTCTCTTGTACTGTCTTGGAGTATTTGTCCTCCAACTTGCTGATCTGATCCTCTGCTTCCTCTAGCCTACTGTTGATTCCTTCTACTGTATTCTTCAATTCAGAAATGGTATTCTTCATTTCCTCCTGGCTCCTACTGATAGTTTCTATGTCCTTTTGGATGCTGTTGTAGCTCTCAGTAAGTTCCTTGTAACTTTCCTGGGGTTGTTTATAACTTTCCTGGAGTTGTTTATAGTTTTCTGTGAGCTGGCTGAGCTGGCTGAGCTTCTCTATCATCATTCTTTTGAATTCCTTACCTGATATATTGTGTGCTTCTGTTTCATTTGGTGGTCTTTCTGAGATTCTTCCTTTCCTTTTGGTGATGGACTGATTCTATTTTTCCCAATTTTGGGTGTCTGTTGTTGCTTGGGTTTTTTCCCCTTGGATTAATCTGCTTTGCTTCCTTGCCTTTGTTGAGCACCTTTCTGTGTTAGGAGATTTGTGGAGTTCAGTGTTGCAGTCTCCTAGATTTTCTTCACTTGTTGCCCTTGGGGTGGCCTTTATTTGGGCTGTCTGGTTGTATTCTGGGTTGGTTGTGTATGTTGCTCCTTTTCTTCCAGTTGGCTGATTGTGAGACACTCTTATCCTTTCTCATACACTGTTTTTGAGCTGCTCCTAAAACAGAACCACCAGTCCAGGCAAAATAACCATACCTTCAGTCATAGCTTTCTTTTTCACTTCCCCTTTTGACTGCCTATGAATGTAACTATACACCCAAATCCTCCAAGGTAACCCCCGCTCTTAATCACACCCTCAGCTGCAATTGAGCCAGTCTTGATAGGGATGTAGATATATTGACTGTTGTACGAGGGGAAAAAATGATTAAGTTGACTAAAGCATAGTTTTGAAGGGTGCTGAGGAGTAGCAAAGGTAGCAGGGATATGAGAGAGAAAACCAACTTTTCTATTCTATAGAAATGAGGAGAGGGAGAATCAGAAAGCCTCAAGTATAAGTAAAAAGTGTAAGCCTATGTATATAGTTGCCACATCTGCCTCCCTATTCACCCTTAGTGATCCCTGATTGGTCCAGGTGGAGCCAGGACCTGTGGGCTTTTAGAAGGAAAAAAAAAAAAAAAAGAATAATAATAATAAGAAAGGGTTTAGGTGGCTGTTCACCCTTTATGATCTCTGATTGGTCCAGGTGGAGCCAGGACCTGTGGGCTTTTAGCAGGAAAAAAAAATAATTAAAAATAAAGAAAGGGTTTAGGTGGCTGGGGAGGGGAGGAATACTTAGATTAAGGACTGGGAATATGTTGTAGCCAGAGTAAGTAGACTTTAAATCAAGAGTAGGGGGAGGGTCTTGGGTATTTAGGTGGATTGAGATAGGGGAGGATTAAAAATATGTGAGCTGTGATACACTATAGTTTAAACAGTATTTACTTAAAATGCACTAATTGTGAGGTTTGGAAGTAACTTTTGAAAAAGATATGTTAGGGATTAATAGTTCATATAGCTCTTGGTGTAATTCAGGTGCTTGAGATTAGCAGCAATCCATTTCCTGAGTCTGCCTCTTTTTCTTGGTTAGGTCTCTGCAGTCTACATTCTAGCTATTCTTGGAGTGGCAGGGCCTATGGCTGTCACAGTCAGGGTTGATTCTGAGTGTCAGCCCCCAGGTAGACTGGGCCTCCAGTAGTCTAGCTGGGTTTCAGGGCTGCCGGTGTTCTGGGGCCCTCCCTTTTCTTCTTCCATTAGTTCTCTGCTGCCTCTGGGCTGCACTCCCCTGAGTCCAGATGCTTACTGCTCCAATTTTTAGGGACCTGCAGACCTCTCATGCTCCCTACCCTATCCTCCAGCTGCTCTGGTACTCAAGAATGCCATCAGCACTGCTCTCTACTCTGACACCATCTTTGATTCCCTGTTTGCTTATTAATCATAGTCATTCTAATAGGTATGGGGTGATATCTCATTGTGGTTTTAATTTGTATCTCTCTGAAGATTAACATTAACCCTTTGTTGTATTTTTTTCTGTAGTCTACTGTTTGTCTACTGTGTTTTGATCACTTCAGGAATAATCAGAGTGGCTCATGCTGACCAAAGTTCCTTAGTTCCTAGAAAAAATGACACAGATGGGATTCCAATAAAGGAAAAGCATGATCTGTCTGAAATGGACTGTTATGAAACATACCACTTCATCCTTCCTTACTATTATCTATTTTCTCTTGATTGTCCAAGCTATTCAACAGTGAAACAAACCTAAAAAGCACAACATACCTACAGCTATATTAGTTTTGGTCTATGTATTGCAGTGACTTTTTGTTATTACAGCTGTTTATCTGTGGTGGATGTAGCTGAAGATCAGTTTATTATTTATGAACCTGAAAACTAAGTGATTTTTTTTTAAAACCTGCATAGGTATATTCTAGCATTAGACTGGACTCGAAGACTTATCCTAATTCTGGTCTCACTTTTTAAAATTCTAATCAGCTGTTTAATCCTCAATCAAAAAGAAAAGATAACATCCTATTCATCTAGCACTTCAGTGCATTTTCCAAATAACAAAACATCCTGCCTTGAAAAATATTGTATTCTTTTAAAATTTTAACTCATTTTAGTGGCATTCTTTGTAAAGCACATTGAATATTTTTTTTTTTTTTCTGTCTCTCAGAGGAAACCAAACACAGTTTCTTTTTTTTTTTTTCTCTACGTATCGAGGGATTTTTCCAGCAGGAGCATTTGTTTGAACAGGTCCCTGGTCTATGTGAGTTCACTCCTGCCTTCTAGTTCCTCCTCACTCTCTCCTGCTACCACCAGTTGATTCTGAGTCCCTCAAACACTTTTCATGGAACAAGTTTCCTCTTCCCTCTTCTTTCCCTTCCTTACCAGCTGTTGCCTTCTAGAAATTCCAGCTATGTGGGGTGTAGGGGCTCCTGCTGGCTCATAGAAGCTGCTCTGCACCTAGTTCTCTGGCTTAGACCCCTGGCTTGGACATCCTGGGTGTAGGTGATGGGGAACTAGATCCCCACCCCAAGGCTAGGGTGATTGATATACTCTGGTTTCCCTTCAGATTACATAAATCTTTCACTTTTTATCAAGGCTACGGTGATCATCCCTCTCTCAGTGGCTGCCCTTCTTTAGGAGAAATATCATCCATCCGCTATGTCCTTGGCTCAAAATACATTAGTCTGCAGTGTTCCGGTCAGCCGGTGCTGGGGACACAGTGAGGGTCTGACACTGCCTAGTAAAGAATAGATGCTCTTTGGATGCATCAACTTAATGAGAATGCCCTTCACTCTGTCCCAGCAGCAAATCAGATACCTTCTGGCCTGAAGCAAATGCTAGCCCTCCCCTCCATCCTTTTACGCAAAGCATTTCCAACCCATGTTTCTCTGTTTCAGATTCCAGTGGTCTGGGAGGGAAGTCAGGATGTCCAAACTATGAGGTTAGAAGCCAGAGAGCTAGGCACAGACCAGCAGCTATGAGCCAGCATACTTCATGTACTTCTGCAGCAGGAATTTTTACAGAGATTAAGTCTCCACCAAGTGGGCCTGGGCACTGGACCAGACAAGCAGTTTGAAGAGCACTGCAAGACATGGGCCTATTTTATTGCTATTATCCTATGGCTTTTATGTCTTTAAAATGGTTCTAGAATTGTTTTCTGTAATGTTTACTACCATTCATAAACATTGTATTTGTATCATGGAAGACATTGACTCTTGAAGGCTATTTTGAAAACAAAACCATTTCTTGCACCACTATAGCTAAGAAAAATTTCTGAGGGTTCCAAACTTCTAGCTTACTGTTTTATAGATAGATAGATAAATAGATAGATAGACAGATAGATAGATAGATATAGATATACTATCACATGAGAAAATCAGGCAGTATTTGAAATATTATGGATTTGGAGGAGCTATGAAGGTATGACTGGTTACTTGAATAAATTGTCTTAGATGGTTCTGCTTTTTTTCTTGTGCCTAATATTTTAAAATAGTTTTATGTAGTTCATCATTTTCAGCTGCCTCTTGTTTTCCCCTAAATTCAGAGTTTCCATCTTTAGCAGCCTTTTTTCTGTCTCTTTTTTTATTGTTCTATTACAGTTGTCCCACTTTCCCCCTGTTGCTCTCCCCTACTCCACCCACCCCTCACTCCCACAGTCAGTCCCCACCCTGTTATCCATGTCCATGGTCCTTTATTCTTGTTCCTTGACTAGACCCTTCCCCTTCTTTAAATACCTTTTGTTAACTACTTCTTTGCTTAGTAAACAGAAATATTAATACTTGTTAGAATTTGGCATAAAGAGTAAATAGATTGGTTTCACTCATGAATGGTACAAAACTTGGCAGCATCTGATTTTCTGCCTGGAGATATTTTGTTGTTTATGCCTAAATTTGCAACTGAACTTCAGGTAATTAAAATTAGAACCTACCGCCCTGGCCGGTAGCACAGTGGATAAGGTGCCAGCTTGTGAACCCAAAGGTCGCTGGTTCGATTTCCAGCTAGGGCACCTAACCAGGTTGCAAGCCAGGTCTCCAGGCAAGTCCATGGCTGGAGGCAGGTGAAAGGCAACCATACATATAAATGGTTTGCCTCTCTCCCTCTCTGCCTCTCTCCCTTCCTCTCTCTCTGGAAATAATAAAATCTTTTAAAAAATTAGAACCTAAAGCCTTGAATATTTTTTGTTTGGTAGGTGGTTCCAAATAATTTTATTAACATTTTGACATATATTTGTCATTATTCTATGTGTGAAATCATTGCATTTTACATTTTAAAAAATATTGATTGCTTTAGAGAGGAAGAGGGAGAGAGAGAGACATCTATTTGTTGCTCTACTTATTTATGCATTCATTGGTTGACTCTTGAGTGTGCCCTGACCGAAGATCAAACTTTCAACCTTAGCATATCAGGATGATGCTCTAACCAACTGATCTACCCAGCGAGGGCCTACATTTTACATTTTTAAAACTTCCCCTTCAACTTCCTGTCAAGATGGAGGCATAGGTAGACATTCTTTGCCTTCTCACACAACCACAGAAAGAATTACAACCAGTTTTCAAAAACAAATAACTAGAACTGTCAGAAAATTGAGCTGTATGGAAGTGCAACAACCAAGGAGTTCAAGGTGCCACATCCATCCAGATGTGTAGGAGGGGTGGAGTAATGGAGACGGGGCAGAAAGCTGGTATGGTTTGGACAAGTGGCAATGAAATAGGTGGTCCACATTCACCTGTGGTGGATAAAAGTCAGGAAGGATAGCTTGGGAGCAAGTGATCTCAGTTCCAGGCCAGACAACACAGCCCAGGGTTCCAGCAACCAGGAAGGTAAACCCCATTACCTCTGGCTGTCAAAACCAGTGAAGTTTGGGGTAGCAGAAGAAACTGCCAGATTTTCTCTCCTTAAAAGGACCCTCATGGTCTCAGAACATATGCAAACCCCAGGGCAGCAACTGGAAGGGGGCCAGTGCAAATGGGAGGTGGGTAAAGTGACTGGAAATGTCAAGAGCTGAGCAAATAGCCAGAAACCAGGCAGTGGCACTGTCCCCTCTAGGACCCCCAACCACAAACAGCCACAAAGCAGTGAAGTGGGTTATCCCACCCTGGCAATTACCTAAGGCTCATCCCCACACAATTTACTGGTGCCTTTGCTACATAGGCTACATTACTAAGGTGAAGTAAAAGCACCTCTACCTAGTACACAGAAACAAACACAGGGAGGCTGCCAAATTGAGGAGGCAAAGAAATATGGCCCAAATGAAACAACAGAACAAAGTGCCAGAAAAAGAACTAAACTAAATAGAGATAGCCAACCCATCAGATGCAGAATTAAAAACACTGGTAATAAGGATACTTAGAGAACTCATGGAGTACAGCAAAAATTAAAATAAAATAATTAAGGTTGCACAAAGTGAAATAAAAATATATACAGAGAACCAATAGTGATGGGAAGGAAGCAAGGATTTCAATCAATGATTTGGAATAAAAGGAAGGAATACACTTGAACCAGAATAGAAAGAAGAAACTAGAATACAAAAAAAAGAAAGAGAGAGGTGGGGGCGGGGGGGAAGCTTAGGAACCTCTAGGACAACTTTAAAAGTACCAACATCCAAATTGCAGAGGGGCCAGATGGAGAGGAACAAGAACAAGAAATTAAAAATGCACTTTAAAAAAAAAGGAAGAAAGAACATTTCCCTAATTTGGCAAAGGAAGCAAATATACAAGTTCAAGAAGCACAGAGTCCCAAACAAGCTAGATCCACACCAAGACATATCATAATTTAAATGCCAACGGTTAAAGATAAAGAATCTTAAAAGTAGAAAGAAAAACACAGAGAGTTACCTACAAAGGAGTTCCCATAAGACTGTCAGCTAATTTCTAAAAAAAAAAGAAAAAACTTTTCAGGAAAAATTCCTGGCAAGAAGTATTCGGTGATGAAAAGCAAGTACCTACAACCAAGACTACTCTATCCAATAAAGCTATCATTTAGAATGGAAGGGCAGATAAAGTGCTTCCCAGGCAAGGTAACGGTAGAGTTCATCATCACCAAGCCATTATTATGTGAAATGTTAAAGGGACTTATTTAAGAAAAAGAAGATTAAAACTATGAGCATTAAAATGATAACAAACAAGTATCAACAATAGAACCTAAAAAAACAAAAACAAACTAAATAATCAGAACTGGAACAGAATAATCAATATGTAGATCATTTGGAGGGTTATCAGCACGGAGGGTAAAGGGGGAGAATAGGGGAAATGGTGCAGGGGTTAAGAAGCATAATTGGTAGGAACAAAATAGGCAGGGAGATGTAAAGAATAATATAAGAAAGGGAGAAGCTAAAGAAGTTACACACATGACCCATGCTTTTGGTTGTGTTTCTATTGTTTAGAGCATCTTGAAGGGTTTTACAAGGAATGGAGAGAAATCAGAGGATATTATTGCCTGATTCCTATCATGCCTGAGAACAAAGTGTCTAAACAAAAGCCTAATGTTTGGGGTGTGCAAGAGTAAAACCTGGGCTCATCACTTCAATAGAGCACCCCAAATGAACAATGGGACCAACAAGACGTCAGTACATTTCACTTGACCCCATCCATTCATCCACCCACCCATCCATCCAACATTTTTTAACTGATACCTATCAGATGCCAGGCACTCCTCTTTTTGGTTGGAATACAGATGTAGTGCAGCCTCTATTCTCATGTATTGCATTTTACATTCAAGTGGAGAAATTGAGTCAGAGACTATAACTTACTCAGTAGATAAAGAGATGCCTGAGGGCCCCACAGAGGAGCAGACCTAGTCTGACTCAACCCCAGAAGCACATGGTTACAAGGGGTTAAATATATCTTAGTGTCCCGTTCTCTCTTGTCAGAGCACTCTCTCCCACAGAATGAAGTCATATGGACATTTCCTATCATGAATTCACCAGTGTCAGTCAATCTGAATGGCACTAAAATTATTCTTTAAAAAATGAGTAGTACTCCTCTGTACAGCCATCTGGACCATACACATCTTTATTTCTTTTATGAATGTTTGCCTATTTTTCCATGTATTCAGGAGTCTCTTCAGTTAAATTTTCCTGGAAAGGTGTCCATTATTCCAGGTTCTCATCAAAACTTGGATTGCATAGCCATCTGAAAGTTAAAATGTTAACAAATTAATTCTAGTTTCTGCTTGACCCACACATTCCTTCCACCCCAAGTCTTCCCTATCTGTCTGGCAACACCATCCATCTCACTCCCAAAGGACAGAAACCTAAAAGTCATGTATTTCACCTTCCTTTACCCATTCCAATATTCCAACTATTGGTAATTTATTAATTACAGCTCCAAAATGGATCTGGACCTTTTTCACTTCTCCCCCTCTCCAATGCCTCCTAATTAAGCTTTTTTCTTTTAGGCCCTTCCCCCTCTTTTATTCTTTACTTCCCCAATCAATTCTCAACATAGTGACTAAAATAATTCTCTTAAAATATACATCAGATTATTATCCTCACTCTCAATGCCTTTGCTAAAATCATCCATATTTTCCCTTACACTTAGTATAAAATTCAACAAAGTTAAAGAAGCCTTACCTCACTGAGAGTCAACCATGTTCCCAACTTGGTTTCAAGTAACTGACCCCCTTACACCACTGTGATCCAAGATCTTTCAGTTCCCACCCAATCTAGTTGCTTTAAACTGTTCACAAGTCTAGTTTCTTCCTATTCTTGAAAGCTTGCCTTAAATGCCATTTCTTTCGAGAGACCTTTGATGAATCATCCTATCTGAAACTGATACTTCACACATTGAGCTCTGCCAAAGCACCTTGTTAGCATCCCTCAAAGTACTTAGTAAACTTGTAATTATTTTGTTTACTTGTCTTTTTTCTGTATTCCATCAGGAAATTTATTTTTAAAAGGAGTGGGAGCATGTCTGTGTGTTAATCACTGTATTTCCCTACTTAGCATAGTGCTTGATGCAGAGAAAGCACTCAATTATAAACACTGAGTGAGTGAATAAATGAGTGACAGACCGAGATCTAAAAGGATAATAGCTAGGATGGGAGATACTGTGAAAGAAGAGAAAACTCAGTGGAAGAACTATAAAAATGGACAAAGTATCTTTCAGTGTTTGCTTCTCCCACTCCAATTCACATCAACTGAACAAAGCAAACCTTTATACCTACCAGAAATAAAACCAGGCTTTGGCTTTCCTCAGGAAGGCTGGATTGTATTAAGCCTGGAAGAAATTGGTCCACCTCATTATATTCACATTAGGCAATTAAAATAGGAATATACATAGATGTACATACATATACCATAGAGTTACTTCATAGATTATGTTAACAATGTTAGCTAAAGAGGGTCAATGGTCAACCCAGGATATCAAAATAAGAAATTAATAGTTTACTTGATTGTATTTTATGTGTCATCTGTCAATACCACAGCCCACACATGTGCAGAGGTATTTCATGACCCCAACTCAAATCACTGAATTCCAATCTCTGTAGCATTGTGCTGAAATAATCTTGTCTGAGAAATGCCCTTCTCATCTCCCTAGAAAAATATATGAAGCCAATCCTAATGTGTAAACATGATGAAAGGACAGGCACTGGATAATGACCGGACCCAGATACTGGATCTCTATCAAGCTGATTAACCTCTAAATCTCACAGGCACTTCAAGTGCTTCGCCCAGAGCTTGGTGCCCAGGACACACTCAATGTGGACTAAGAGCATCACCATCCTCTCTCATCTGCAAGCCACAGTGTAGTTTCCTTAGATGTTCAGGAGAAAAGAGAACAAAACCCTGAGATATGTATATTTAGAAGCAATTTTGTTCTTACTCTAAATTCACACAGGAGCCTATTATTGAGGGATATGAATGTAAATGGTAATTAATATCCTACAATGTAATCTATATGAACTAAAGAAACAGCTATCTAAAATTTGGGCTTCAGTGGATAAGGGGCCGGCCTGCGAACCCAAAGGTCGCAGGTTTGATTCCCAGCCAGGGCACATAACCAGGTTGCAAGCCAGGTCTCCAGCCAGGTCTGTAGCTGGAGGCAGGTGAAAGGCAACCGTACATAGATGCCTCTCTCCCTTCCCCACTCTCTGAAAATGATAAATAAAATCTTTAAAATAAAATAAAATAAAATTTGGGCTTCAGTCAAAATAAGTAGATTCCTCAGGTTTCAGAAGAGTAGGGGGGTATAATATTCTCTAACGCTTATTGCAGTGCTGCTTTATACTAGCAGTTCTCAAATTGTGAAACTCTGGAACCTTAAAGGGAGCACCTATCATTGGGGACCCCTAAAAAAACTAAGCTTCCAAAGGTCATGTAAGCTGAACATTTATTTTGGTAAAGGGTAAGAATCCCAAGATATTATTTGCTTTTTAAATTCTTGCTCCCTCACAAATACACAGCTGAATTTTCCTGAGGCTACATGACATGTGATATCACAACAGATTGATTTCAGAAGCACGTGTGAGAATGCAGCTATCTTCTAGTAAGCCAGACATTAAAGAGATTTGCAAAACATAAAAGTGCTACATTTCTCTTATTTCCTGTTTTGAAAAATGTGATTATTTTCCATAAAAATCTGTTATTTACATCAACATATGCAGATTTGCTATTTTTAAATAAATACATGTTTTAAATCTCAGTCTCAGTTTTTGGGTGTTGTTGTTTTGTTTTTAAAGATTTTATTTATTATTTTTAGAGAGGGGGGAAGAGAGAGAGGCAGAGAGACATCAATGTATGGTTGCCTTTCACCTGCCTCTAGCTACAGACCTGGCTGGAGATCTGCTGGAGGCCTGGCTTGCAACCTGGTTATGTGTCCTGGCTGGGGAATCAAACCAGCGACCTTTGGGTTTGCAGGCCAGCACCTTAACCATTGTGCCACCAGCCAGGGCTCAGTCTCAGTTTTTGACATGGAAAATTTTCACAGCTATAACCCATCAATTAAAAACTCCTTGGGGATTCTCAATAAATTTTAAAAGTTTAAGCATCTTTTGGGTCCTGTCTTCTAAGATGACCAAGAAAAGGAGGAACAAAGGTTGTGTCACAAAGTGCCACATGCATGTGCAGCCTATTCACTGCATCAGCTGTGCCCAATGCGTGATTAGGACAAGGTCATTAAGAAGCTCATCACTGGAAACACAGGGGAGGCAGCAACTGTTAGGGATGTTTTTAAGGTAGTGTCTTCGACGCCTAAGTTCTTCCCAAGCTGTGTGTGAATCTACATTACTGTATGAATGTGCTATTCACAGCAAGGTAATCAGGAATCTTTCTCATGAGGCCCAGAAGGACCGAACACCCCACCCTGATTTAGACCTGTGGGCACTCTCCTACCACCTCTCCCAAAGCCCAGATAGGGAGCTAAGTCCTTAAACGCTAAAGAAAAGTTCTTGAAGAAAAGTTTCTCTAAAAAAAATAAAATGGAAATTATAACTAAAATCTTTTTTTAATTTTAAGAGATCCCAATTCCAATAAGTTTGAGAACCATTCACAACCTGGGGCATTCAGTGAAGAACTTTTAAAAGCATATCCCCTTTCATTATGAATAAGAGTACATGAAGGGAAATGTGCATGTGAATTTTGAAAATCTATAGTCTGTATTTTCATTATTAATTGTGTTAAATGGAATAACAGAGAAGGGCCATCAGAATAATATCCATCCTAAAACCATCTGACTTAGATTTCTATGATAGAAGCTGATTCTCAACCGGTAGATATGCTTTAGCCATTGCAAGCATATGTAGGGATTCCTTTTGGCGATTCAACCTGGAGGAAAACACTAGAATTCCACCAAGGGTGGAAGGAATTCCTCCACTACCCCACTCCCTACACCCCAGACAATAGGATGGGACTCCAAGTGGATAGAAGCACAGCCTCAGAATGTGAGGTGGGATGAACCCATTTGTTGCCTTATATATGTTTGTGTTCTTGATAGAATATGTTGCATCAAGAACACAAGTCAATCTTATCACTGAAAATCAACTCTTTTTCTCACAAATCGAAACCTTTTGCGCAAAATATATTCATTTAACTTTTTTAAAAACTGCTTAAAAATAAAACTATTTGGGTCACAAACATCGAAATTTGGATGATCTTGTTTCTGGTTTTCAAAATTTGCCCTTCGCAGGTGATATCCTGAGCCAGGCCACACTCAGGCAGTGCCACAGGAAGCTGGCTTACAAACAGGCAGCCATTTGGCTCCTCCCATGGCTACCAGCATCAACCCCACACTTGAGTTAAAGCATCAACTCACACTCAGCTAAGATACTTCTAAAAAGAATACTTTAAAAAATTACCTCATTGTCTGCAGGTTACAGAATGACTGCAGGTCATCAGCCTGTTTCCCCAGAAATTCCTAAAATTAGACGACAGGTGTGTTTAGGCAGAAAGCAGTTATTCCACCTGGAACAGATTCTTGAAAGTCACAGAGAATGTTGTAAACAAAAAGAACTTACCAGAACATCTTTCTCAAGGTGTTTCAGAGCCTGAAAATCCTTCTCAAGATTGGTCAGTTCTTGAAGAACAAAACTGTTAAACTGCTCTAGTTTATTCAGTCTGCAAATGTAAAAAGCAACAAATTTCATTGGGGCTGCTTGGCTATGACAAAAGACACTCCTGACCAATCCTCTTAATTGTAAGGATACTATGTTCTCTTTCTTGTTTTAAGAATTCATGTTTTCTGCTCTTCCCTCTCCCTCTGCTGGCCCATCCTTACACCCTGAAACTTAATGAGGCAAACTTTGAGTTAGCCTTTTGACAGAAACTGGCAGGAAGCTGGTATTTCAAATCATACTTTGTAGGGCAAAGGAGAAATAATACCAGGGAAAAGGGGACCAACACCAGGCCTAGGAGTAGAAGCCACTAAACCACCGACCACAGCTTCCTGATGCTCCCTACATTCTACTTGCACCCCTTTTCCTGAGTGAGTTGGCTCTAAAAGATGAAATTGGCTAACAATATTTTCCATCTTTTTGTTTTAGTTCTGAAATTTCTAACAGTCCCTAGTCTATGTCTAAGCACTATATAAACTACCCATGTTCACCTGCTTCTTGTCTGTCTTCTCCACTACGTAGAAAATCCCACAAAGGCAAGATGCTCACTATGCCTGCTCTCTCTGCTGTCCCGCCTGAAGCACAGGACCAACACCTAGCACTGCTGATGGGCAGACACTGACCAAAAAGTGAACAAATGCATGCCCCACCCCCTAGAAGATCATGGCAGTTCTACAAGTCCAAAGTCCTTTTGCAGGTTTGTTTCGAAAATCAAATGGCAAGTATATGTATATTTGAAAAAAATTCTAAATTTCTATTCACATTAAGTAGTCTGCCCTAGGAAGTTTTCTACTTCAGTTAAGCAAACCAACCTGCCATCACTGTCTTCCTCCCCTTCACTTAAGGCCAGTCTCTCCAACAGAAACAATCTCTATACTCACCTTCCCCATACCATTCAATCCTGGGTTTCCAGGATTGAAAATGCTCCTGAATCCCCCAGGAGCATTTACATTGTCATCATTCTGGACTGACTCCAGTCACTACAGAAACCCATCTCTCCACTGGCATTTCTCATCCTTCACATCTGAGACCTCAGCACCCTTGTACTTCTTGCTGCATGGTGATAGGGGTATCTGCATTTGTGCACAGGTGCATGCATGTGCATGAGCGTGTAGTTTTTCTTATTGTGGCAAAATATATGTAAAATTTACCCTTTTATCCAATTTAAGTGTACCATTCAGTAGTGTTACAAGACCATTCACAATTGTGCAACCATCGCCATTACCCATTTCCAGAACTTTCCCATCATCCCAAACAAAAACTATGCATTGATTAAATAATAATTACCTATTTCCTACTCCCCCAGCCACTGGAACCTCTATTCCACCTTCCATCTCTATGAATTTGTCTATTCTAGGTACATCATATAAGTGAAATCATGCAATAATTGTCCTTTTATATATTTCAGTTAGCATAATGTCCTCACAATTCATCTATGTTGTAGCCTCTATCAGATTTTCATTTCTTTTTAAGGCTGAATAATATCCCAGTATATAGATATACCACATATCATTTATTTGGCTACACATACTTGCCCTATCTTCACAACTGGATTATGAATTGTCTAAGAATAGCATTTTAGAATCATATGATGGAAGACTATAAAGGGGCTTAAGGGAGGGCCTTTGGTTCAACCCATTTTGTGAATGAAGAGTCAGACACCTGGAAGGGTTAAGCCAAGTATCAAACCTCACATCTGCCCAAGCTTCAACTCTTCACAAGCCAACATAGTGGTCATGAGACAAGTATTTGTGAGCTATCACACTTTTATGAACTTGTTTTGAAAGCCAAGACTTACCTGCAGTGATGTATCTGGTTAAAAAGTTTTAGTAGGCAACTGGGTGCTTGCTTTGCATATTTTGAATAAAGTGCACTCCTTCTGTACCTAAGCTAAACCATAACAACAATAAAAAGAAGATCATATTTGGTTTAACCATAACTACACAAAATGAGTACAAGCTCTGTACTAAAAAGATGTTGACAGCACATAATATTCATAGCAAACACTATGGTGAAAGAACTATAATAAAGTGTCATGCTACACATTTTCCATGTATTACCTCAGAGTCAGCACCAATAAAGAACAATAACGTAAAATAGAAAAACTCACATTCATACCATTACTACACATATTGAATATTATGTATAAATTTCCATTATAAATTTGCTTACATTGGTATTGCAGAAAATGAGACTCTGAAGATCTTCCAACTAGTTAAGTGACTGTATGTTAGGGTAAGATAGTTCTCTCAAAAGTGCTATTAAATAACTAGGGATGCACAAAAACAGGACAAAAGGGGGGAATGAAATATTTCTAAAGTTCATCTGGCAGATAAAAGTTGGGGAACAGCCTACATGTGCAGCATCACAAAGAGAAGCCACCACTCGGCTGAACACCCATCTGAAGCCTGACTCCACCTCTGTCCCAGACACCTCTCTATCCATATACCTCCTTCTCCCCCTCCTCTTTGTCTGTCATTATGACCAAATCATTGCTTCCTAGTAATTCAGTTGTCTAGAATGCTACCAATGAAACCAAACCATGAGTCTGATTTCCATAGAATCCACTGATCCATGGTGGCAAATGGACATGAAATAGCTGCCTTATAAATACAAAATTCAATTCACAAAGGCTCTAAAGTCAGTGACCACAGCTAAGACAAATTTACCTCCCTCAAACACTCAGGAACACTTTCATACATGAAAGACAATGAGATTGATAAATAATATGAACCTGTTCCTCTAAACTCAACAAGCTAGCCTTTGTTACATGAACCATTGTGAGTGGACCATTACCTCATATTTTCTTTTCAGTTCTCTAGTGAAGTTTTCAAAGGTTGTGATAACAGCAGAACTATTCAAGTTCTCTGGCACAACTGCCAGGGATGGAGTAGAAATGCCTTCTGAACAATAAAAATAAAACATGAAGTAAAATTAGCAAAGTGCTTGAAGTAGATGTGCTCAGCCCATCCACTGACCTGAGGATGGATGGTCAGGCAGAAGCACAAATCTGATCCAGAAGCTTCATGGCTGCCTGGCAGGCGCTGCAGCAGGGCTGACCCTGGCTGAAGCCGACAAGGCCAATCAGGCCAAGAGTCCTTCTGGGAGGCACTTTGTGCCGCTTTCCATCAAACCTCATTTTCTAGCAAGGCCCCATTTAATCCAAACATTCTCAGTACTTTAAATCTGTGCAAGTGATGTCACATCTAAGAAGTAGGCTTCTTCATAGGTTGTACAAAGTTTCAAGGAGGACATGGTGGGTAGGGCATTTCTACAAGGGAAATGCTGGCATAACAACTTCTGGATGTCAGAAGATTCATGAGGGAACATGAGGGGTCTGACACATTCTATGAGGGCACATAAGGGATTTGCAAGTGTTGACTTATTTAATCCTCCTAAAAACTATGTGAAGTAGGTACTGTTACTGTCCACATTTAACAAAGAGATCAAATAACTGGTGTAAGCTCACACCAACTGGTTCACGATTGGAACCCAGGCTGCCTGGCTCTTAACTATCGCCCCCTACTAACTCTGGGCTTCCAAATTGCCTTCTTGCAGCCTTTGTTTCAAATATACTGGCATCACTTATCCAGAAGGCCAAGCCCAGATATGAGGACATTTCAGGTCATTCTCCTTCATTGGTATAAATATATACAACACAAAAATTTTGTTAACTATCAACTAAAGCAGAAACCTATACATTTAGGACCCTTAGGCCCTGAAAATTGCCTTAAAGAAGAGTTAAAAGGAAGAAATCAAAAGGCTAGAAAGGGATGTGCTTGCTTTTGTCTGGAATTTATGCAACAATTTACTTGTCTCTGAAATGACAGAATGCTTAGTTTTTAGGGCTCTGCAGCTGCTATGATCTTCAAACGGTAACTCCCTTGCAATATATGTTGGTACATTCAGAACTTTGTCATACTCTTGTTTGACTGGCTGGCTAGGTGCATAATGTTACCTGATAAGTCTGTTCCTTCGGTCATTGAGAAAAAGGACCCTGGTGTATCATCTTCTTTCAATTTTGACTGTTTCCACTTAGCAGAACTACCATCTGATGTATCTAAAGGTAAGCACAGCACATTAATAACTACACACACATTTGTCTTTTCCCAAGTTTATCTTGTCCTGTTTTTGCCAGTTAATATCTAAACTTTATGAGCAGCAAATGAAATTTGTTTCCTGTTACTACTTATTCTTTAACACATTCAACAAGTATCAAAACACTAAGTCTACTGATGCCTAAAAAGGACACATGAGAATAGGCCTCTTTTTGATGTGGTCTGTAACAAAGTCCTGCTTATCAAGGTACCAACTGACTTAAACAAAAAGCAGTAATGACTAGCATCAAGCACACACACACACACACACACACACACACACACACACACACACAAACACACTCCTCCCAAGCTCCAGGCTTAATGGCAAGCTAGCAGGATTTCCAGGCAAATGGGTAAATGGGTTTTGGAAGCTCCTCTGATCATCCTGTGGAGTGCGCCACCTGCTGGTGACACTGGAACTTCAGAGTAGTACTGAGGGCTACCTTAAAGCAAGGTCCCTTTGGCTCCTTTCTAGCTCAAGCGACTTTGAGGGCCTCAGCTCATGAGATTTAAATATAGATTCTCTTTTAAATTCAGTATATACTAAATATTTTCTATTCTGATATTCACTTTCACCCATCCAGGCCCTCCTGATTTTTATCAATGGTACTACCTGACTCTCACTTTTCTTTTCTTTTCTTTTTTTTATTGTTGTTGTATTACATCCATCCCCTTTTTTGCTCCCCTCTGTCCCTCTCCCCACCCACCCATTCCCCCCAAAGTCAATCCCACCTGTTGTCCATGTCCATGGTTCCTTTATACTAGGTTCTTGTCTAAGCTGCTCCCCTTTCTTGCCTCTGCCTCCCCCCTCTCCCCAACCCCTTTCCCCCTGACCACTGAAGGCCTATTCATTGTATTGATATATTTGGTTCTGTTTTGCTTATTGTTAGTTTTGCTCATTATTGTCCTGTAATGGATGAGATCATATGATATTTGTCCTTCACTGACTGGCTTATTTCACTAAGCATAATACTCTCCAGTTCCATCCATGTTGTTGCCAAGGGTACAAGTTCCTTCTTTCCTTCTGCTATATAGAATTCCATTGTGTAAATGTACCAAAGTTTTTGGATCCAATCATCCACTGATGGGCACTTAGGCTGTTTCCAGCACTTGGCTATTGTAAATAGTGCCACTATGAACATAGGTGTACATAGGTTCTTATGAATTGGTGTTTCAGGATTCTTTGGGTATAGTCCAAGTAGTGGAATTGCTGGATCAAAAGGCAGTTCCATCTTTAGTTTTTTAATGAAACCCCATTCCACAGTGGCTGCACCAGCTTACATTCCCACCAACAGTGTATGAGGGTTCCCTTTGCCCCGCATCCTTGCCAACACTTGTTGTTTGTTGGTTTGCTGATGATTGCCATTCTGACAGGTGTGAGGTGGTATCTTATTGTTTTAATTTGCATCTCTTCGCTTTTCTGTCTACTTCTGTCATCAAGGCCTGAGGTCCTGCCTATAGAATGAATCCACATCTGTTTCTGAATTCCCACACCACCCACACCATGGCTCTGTCCACACCTGAATTCCTACCCCATGACCCTGGAGGCTCTCATCAATCCCATACCGACAAATGTCATCTGCCAAATATTTCTCTTACCTGAGCTCTCCTAAATATCAAACTTTATTTCTAGTTACCTACTCAACATCTTTATCTTGAACCCACTCTTTTCTACTCCTCCTCATTCTAATCACTCTTTCTTCCCTACAATACACATAGGCCCTACACACACACTTACTTGTTAAGTCACCTGCTTTCTCCCCTCTCTCCACATATTCAGCTAGTCATTATTGGTTTTCCCTCTCAAAGTTCTGGAATATAATTTCATTAAATGTCTAATAAATACTTGAATATTCTATGTATAAGGAGTTATGCACTATGTTGGGAAGACAGTAGAGAAACAAAGAGTCAAGTTTCTCTTTCTCTGCCCTGCTCTTCTATGCTGGTCTCGAGCTTCCTCACACACCTCAGACACATTCTTACCTAAAGGCCTTAGCACTTGCTGTTCCCCCAACTTGAGTCCTTTCCCCATATATCTGCACTAAGGTTTCCTCTGGCCATCCAACTTAGATTTCAATACCACTCCCCCAATGTTTAAACCTCTTCTCTAATTAATTCTTTATTAGCCTTTATTACACTATAGCATTAAATACCACCTCCCAACTTTTAATCCCCTTTCCTGATTTTTTCTTAGCCTTAATCACCATATAACATACTACATGTTTTATTTTCCTTATGTATTATGTCTCCCCTAGTGGAAGGTAAGGTCCTTTGTGTCTTCTTTGTTCTCTAAAATATCTAACATGTTAAGTGCCTCATACATAATATATATTCAGTAGACATTCACAGAACACATTCACAGAACAAATAAATGAATGAATGCTGAAGAATATCCAAGCTTTGATAAAATATGATATCTTGACTTCCAATCAATATGGGAGTGTAGATAAATGTGGTATTTACTTACTCCAACACCACATCAAAATTACAACTAAACTACAGAAAAACCATCATTCTTCTGAAATCTGGCTGAATGGAAGTCCTACAACTAAGGAATTAAAGAAGAAGCCCCATGGAAACTGATAAGAGGGCAGAGATGTGGAACAGGCTGGTTCTATATCCACATATGGTAGATAAAAATTGCAATGAATATCTCAGTTGCAAAGGTCTCCCCAAGAAACAAGGGGTCCCAACACCACATCAGGTCCCCCAATCTAGCATTCTAGTGCCTGGAAGAGAAGGCTCCATCACTTCTGGCTATAAAATCCATCAGGGATTGTGGCTGAGGGAGACAAAGGGCTTCTTGAGTCCCAAGAAGTTCCCCTTAAAGGCCTATAGACAGACTTACCCTGACTCATTCCCTCTGAGCTCCAGAGTTAGGGAAGCAACTTGAAAACCACCAGGAATATATGGGGAGGAAATGAATTACCCCACATTAGGACAAGAGCTGGGGGTCAGCCTTCTCCCAGACAGAAGTGCTGGCAGAGGCCATTGTTCCTTTCCTGAACCCTCCCATCACAGATCAGGCAGATGGGTACCATATCTGAGACTCCGTCAAACTCCATCAGACCCATACTGTTTGCCCCAACCTGATGATTCCCTGAGGCCCCGCCACATCCAACTTTCAAGCTCACCCAACCTGTTTTCAGTGGCTTTTCAATATGAATGGCCTGTCACAACTCAAACTTCAAATTTTACTAAAATCTCTCGAACAAGTAGCATCTGGCCTTGGTGGGCCCCATACCTTTCACTTAGTGGCCCCAGATCCAGTACTAGCAAGCAGCCAGCCTTGGCTCACAGCTTGCCCTCACCTGGACAACTCCAAGCCCAGCACAAATAGCAGCCATCAGCAGATTATTCTGCCTGAGTGTTCCCAGGCAAAACAAAGGTGATAGCTGACCTTAGCCTACACATCCAAGAAAATCCCATAGCCAGCTGATAACTTCAGACCATATTGGAACACCACCATCCAACTGCTTCCACAAGTGATACACTCAAGGTGTGGACTCAATGGACACTGGAGCCCTGATGAATGGAGTTCTGCTCTGTGGAGTGGGCCCCTGCACAACAATTGTCCACAGTAGTTGATGGTCACAACCAGTCCTTCCAGTTGACAGGCCTGGAAATAAATCACCCTCATTGATGTGCCAACAGCAATCAAGGCTCAACTATAAAAGGAGGGTGTACACAGCCCACACAGGGGGTGTACCTCAAGTACAGCTTGGATGATAGAGAAGGCTGTGCCACTGGACCCTACAGGACATCTACCACATTAGATTAGGCCACTCTACCAAGCCTGGGAGACATGACAGCTCTACCTAATACATAGAAACAAACTCTGGAGGCTTCCTAAATGAAACAAAGTAGCATGTCCCAAATGAAAAAACAAAACTCCAGAAAAAGTACTAAAAATATGGTGACAAGCAATCTACTAGATGCAGAATTGAAAACACTGGTTATAACTTAGTAAAAACTTCAACAGCATAAAAAAGAACTAGTCAGAAATGAAGGATACACTAACTGAAGGAATAATTTACAAAAAATCAGCAGAGGAGTTGATGAAACTGAGAATCAACTCAGCAATTTAGAAAATAAGGAAGCAAAAAACACCCAATCAGAACAGCAAAAAAAAAAAAAAAGAAAGAAAGAAAGAAAGAAAAAAGAATTCCCCCAAATGAGGATAGTGTAAGGAGGCTCTGGGAAACTTCAAGCATACCAACATTTGCATCAAAGGGATGCCAGAAGGGAAAAAGAGCAAGAAATTGAAAACCTATTTGAAAAAATGACAAAACTTTCCTTAACCCGGTGAAGAAAATAGACATAAAATTCCAGGAAGTACAGAGTCCCAAAAAAGGTGAACCCAAAGAGGCCCACACCAAGACTCATCATAATCAAAATACCAAAGGTTAAAGACAAAGAGTGAATCTTAAAAGCAGCAAGAGAAAAGCAGTTAGTTACCTACAATGGAGCTACCATAAGACTGTCAGCTGATTTCTCAACAGCAACTTCAAAGACCAGCAGGGATTGGCAAGAAATATTCAAGGTGATGAAGAGCAAGGACCTACAACCAAGATTGCTTTCCCCAGCAAAGCTATTATTTAGAATCTAAAAACAAATAAAGAATTTCCCAAACAAGAAAAAGCTAAAGGAGTTCATTACCACCAAACCAATATTATATGAAATGTTAGAGTCTTCTTTAAGAAGAAAAGAGATTAAAAAAAATTGAACAATAAAATGGCAATAAATACATAATCTATCAATGATTGAATCTAAAAATAAACAAGCAGAACTAAAACAGACTCATAGTTACAGAGAACATTTTGCCAGTTGCCAGATGGGAGGGGGTTAAAGGGATGGGTCAAAAAGAAGGTAAAGGGATCAAGAAGTACAAATTGGTTGTTACAGAATAGTCAGGGGGAGGTAAAGTACAGCACAGAGAATATAGTCAATAATATTCTAATAATTTTGTATGGTGTCAGGTGAGTGCCAGATTTTTGGAGATGATCACTTAGTAAGTTTTGTAATGTTTAATCACTGCGATGTAGACCTAAAACTAATATAATAATGTATGTCAGCTGTAATCAATAAATAAAATGATTTTTTAAAAAGACATCTTAAGCCCTGGCTGGTGGCCTGTGAACCCAAAGGTTGCTGGTTCCAGCCAGGTCCCCAGCCAGGGCACATAACCAGGTTGCAAGCCAGGTCTCCAGCCAGGTCCATAGTTGGAACCAGGTGAAAGGCAACCATACTGATGTCTCTCTCTCTCTGCCTCTTTCCCGTCCCTTTTCTCTGAAAATAATAAAATAAATGAATAATAAAAATAAAAAGACATCTTATATCCTTAAACAGTATCTTAATAGAATAGATAATTTATTCTAATTATATTATATTAGCAGTAAAGGTAGAAATAGAGGATTATAAAACACTTTGGAGACCCAAATGCCTGCTACATAACAACAAATAGAAATTAATAAAGTTCAGCATTTTAAGATCTGCTAAAACAACTGTTTGGGAGTATTTGTCTATATACTAGTTTTTAGAAATAGCACTATGGTAGGAAGTTAAAGACAACTAAGCACTACTAGAGCCATCTTATGGAAGAAACAAATGAACTTTTCATCAACCCAATACTTCCATTTGCAACAGAATGGATGAGACCTTGAGATTATTATGGTAAGTGAAAGAAGTTAGTCAGTAAAAGCTAAGACTATGACTTCACTCATATGTGGGATATAAAATGAAACTTGTGGGCATAGACAGCAGTGTGCTAGTTACCAGAGAGAAAGGCAGTGGAGTGGGATTGGATGGAGGAAGCCTATATATAGTGATGGAAGATAGTTTGACTTTGGGTGATGGACATACAGTGCAGTGTACAGATCTTGTATCATAAAAATGTACATTTGAAACCTAGATGACATATTAACCAATGTCACCCAAATTTTTTAATTAAAAAATTTTAAAGAAAAAACAGAAAACATTTAAAAATAAATATAACAAATATATATATTATAATGTGTGGCATTCACCTAGAGCAGTACTTAGAAATGTATAGCATTAAATGTATATAATAATTGAAAATAGGATATGAGAGTATCTTTGATTTTTGATAGGGAAGAATTTATCAGGACTAAAAAAGTACTAACTATAGAGAAAAGATCATTTAGATTTCATTAAAAGCTTTCATTTTTTCAAAAAAGAAGTTATAAAGACATACACAGAGGGCATCATTACAGAGTAAGAACTACAAACCACAAAATGGAAGAAGACATTTACAAAACACATAACCAAGTCCAGAATATATGAAGAACTCCTAGAAATTTATATAAAAGACAATCCTATTGGCAAGACATTTAGACATTACACAAGAAGAGGAAATTCAATGTCTAATAAACATAAAATGATACATAACCTTATCAGGGATACTTAAATTAGAACTTCAGTATATAACTGAAAAATACATGTATGTGAAAAACACATACACACACATCAAAAAATTTAAATACCAAATGTTGAAAAGAAAGTGAAGCAACAGAAATCTCATATACATCTGGTAAGAAAGTAAATCAATACAACCACTTTGGAAAAACAGTTTGTCACATCCAAAACTGTTAAAGATATATATGCTCTTTTGCTCAGCAATTCTAATTTTAAAAACATACCTAAGGAACAGTTTTCTTTACCTGGATGATGAAATGAATGTACATGACCTATAGGGGCACTATTTCTAACAACTAAAACTAAACAATTCAAAGACCCCACAGTACTAGAATGAATAAATACATGATGGTATATTCATGTAACTGAATGCTATATTATGATGAAAATGAATATACCTCACCTACATTCAGCAGCATAAATGGATCTTCCAAATGATTTTGACCAAAAGAAGCAGCCACATCAGATGTACATGGTATGATGCCATTTGTTTAAATTTCAAATCAAATATAAACTACACATTATTTAGGGATGCACACAAAGAGAGTAAAATTACAAAGAAAAGCAACAGAAGCATCTCCACAAGTCAGGACTGTCCTTACCTCTGTGAGGAACAAACGGAACGAACAGGACATGGCCCTGTGTTGAGGATCCTAAGTCAATAACAATCTTCTCATTCTCACTCTGAGCTGTGGTTACACACATGTTCACCTAATAATCGTTCTTTATACTGTGTACATGTTCTGTGTTATCTTCTAAATGTATAGTATTTTTCCCAACATAAAAGTGAAAAAAATAAAACCAGTGGAATCAAATACAAAATGGGCTCCTGTGAGGGGAGAAGTTGTGGGGGTGGTTTGGGGTGGAGCATAACAAAATTTGGAAATAATAATGTTCTTAAACTGCATGGTTGTTGGCAGATGCTTGCTGTGTTGATATACTAAGTATCCTGAACATAATTCAAAACTATTTGAATCTTCCTAAAACTTAATTTAAAACATAAAGAAAAAAAAGAGCTCACAAACACTTTAAAGAGTGGTTAGGCACTATATTAATTCACCACATTGTGAATTGGCTTGGAAACCTTCATATCACTGTTACCATGAAAAGTTAAGTTAGAAGTTTTAATAACTTGGCCACACAACTTTTGGAAACATTGCTGGTAAACTGTAAGTGCCCCACAAAGGCCTTTTCTGAGGCCAAAAAGGAAGCATGCTGGTAGATGGGATTAGGGTCCCCAATTTATATGCTTCTTGACATAAGACATTCTTGTTTCTGAGTGAAGTACCCCATCCCTCCCCTTGACCTTCATGTCCATTTGGAACTGGTAAGCAGATTATGCTGCTCTCTCTAAGGCCTGATGATCATTACTCTGTAAAGCAATTTTATCTGCTACAACTTGAATAACAACCCAGCCTGCAAAATTAGATTAATTTTGCTTTATTCTACAAAAAGAGTTTAGTATTCTCTCACCTCTGTCTTCCAGATTCTCCAGTTTATGTTTGAGGTTGGCGATTTCCATCAATGACTCTTGGTTCTCAGCCTTAAAAAAAGAAAAACAACAAACAATTATATGTATTTGTATCAAAGCAAAAAATAAATGATGTTGTATTATACCTTAAGAAGGAATAAGCCAGTATGTTACACAAATATGGCATTAATCCTAGAAAACCCAACAATTAAATAGTACCTTAAATAAATTTTCTTCAACTTCTGAGTGCTCCAATGAAGAGGGACTGCTCAGTGGGTGGGGACTTTGAAGTTCTAAGTATTAGAGAGAACAGTTTCAAGGGAATAAACACACTAAGAAGCAACTTCAGGCACTAGCATTTCACTATTCCTTTATATACTAAATTTTATCACCAAAAAAGGGAGCACAGGACTAACTGAAACAATAAAAAAATAATAATTGTGCATCTCTTATGGCATGTATGGTTATTAGATTTGCAGCTCTGGCAATAAAATAGCCAGTTCCTTCAATTAGATCAGCACCTTTCATAACTGCCCATCTGTCCCCAAATTCATGGGCAAGGATTCTACTGCCCCACCCATGTGATCCCTCTCCCTCTTCTCTCTCTCAGTTCCACTCCCCCGTTTCCCCCTATGCTCCAATACTAATTTTCCTCTCTGTTTCTTTTCCTTACTTCTTTTCTGCCAGCAGCAGCCACACTGAAAGGTGGTCAGTAAAGCCAATTATGTGCCTGGCAATGAACTAAGCTGCAGAATGATAAAGGTGAACGAAACCTTTAAAAGATGCAAAGAGTTTTAAAAAAATTCAGTGGGGGTTAAGTTACGTTATAAGTCAAGGAATGACAAGCTCTAACCCCTCAGGCTCTTCTGCTACCTCATTTTATAACTAAAGTTTTATGAAAACACATCCATGATCATTGGTTTACATCTTGTCTATGGCTGATTTTGTGCTACAACTGCAGAGTTAAATAGATGCAGCAAAAAGAAAAACAATTTACTATCCAGCCCTTTACAGGAAAAGTTTACCAGCCCCTGCTAGCAAGTCATTATTTGAGTTTCTTGCTTCTTTAAAAGGGAGCTAGCAATTCTTATGTACAAGCTGATCTCAAATGTTGAAGTGAAATTAAAGCATAATTATCTTTTGCCAATGAGACTATTAAAGAGAACATTCATATCATCACACTTTCTTCCACATATATTAAAAGAAAAATGTTTTATTTACTTCAAATTACCATTCCCAAAATGCAATTTTTTTTTCTATGTAAATCAACAGAAATCAGGTACCTGTTTTCTGGGCAGAAACTTCAGAAGGTGAAAAGGCAGCACTACCCTTAGTAGTTCCAGAAACTGTTGGAGGGATGGAATTATTTTGTCTGGTAGTATCCTTCCATGATGGTGTTAGAAGTTTAGCCTAAAATATAGTACTTTTTAGAATATTCATAATCACTTAAGTTATCAAAAAATTCTGATATCCTTTATAAAAGTTTACACATTAGATTTGCTCCATTTGAAACTAAACACTAAAACTATAAGATCCCAGGATTGGAGTGCATTACATCACGTATCAATTGAAAATTCTAAATAAAAAATTACTCCAACCCTGGCTGGTGTGGTGGAGCGCCAACCCATGAACCAAAGGGTTGATTCCCATTCAGGGCACATGCCTGGGTTGCCCGCCAGGTCCCCAGCAGGGGGAGCACAAGAGGCAACCTCACATGGATGTTTTTCGCTTTCTCTCTCCCTTCCCCTCTCTAAAAATAATAAAAATTACTCCAAAGCAAAGTTATTCAAGTGTGATCCCAGATCACAGCATCCGCAACGCTGGCAACCTGGCAGAAATGCATGTTCTTCATCCCCACCTATGACCTAATCAATAGAAACTGGGGACAGGACCCAACAACCTCTATTTTAACAAACCACCCTGCTCATTCTGATGACTGCTAAAGTTTTTTTATATACTTAGTTAATATTTATTGTATTTTTTCCATTACCATTTAGTCCCCTTATACAAAATTAACCACTCCTCTAAATCGGGTTCTGGTAAATAAAAATTTAACGGAACAGCGCACATCCGTGATTCCGGTGCTGTGTAAGGCAGCCTTCGCGCTACAACCGCAGCGTTGAATAGTCGCCACAGAAACTGTAGGACCACAGAGAGGAAAAGACTTGCTCTCTGGCCCTTTACAGAAAACGTTTGCTGACTCCTGTGCTAAACTATTCGCTTATACTCCAAAACAGAGAAGTGAATTTTGAAACCAGTATTTGTACAAAGTCAGCAGTGCCCTCGCTGAAAATTAATACGGACTTCCTAGCACTCAGTTTAAGTTTATGGATTCTCAAAGCTTTGACATTTGGTGCTTATTTAAAACAAACAAAAAAATGTATTTACTAAAAACTGTTCTTTTGGTCTATTCTAATCGATAACTCTTTTATTTCAGGTTAAGCAAATATTTGGGTACTTCCTTTGGCTGACAGGTTTAATCTGTAATCTCTTATCATTGCAGAATCTGGGAGCCCTTAACATTCACAGGGCGCCACAATCGCCCAGTGGCAGAGGAAGGCAGGTGCAGGCAGATAACCACCTATGCATTGACTGCAAGTGGTTGACGCCCTCACAATCCCATCACACAGACAGAATAGGTCTCATTTAATTCACATAAAACAAAAACCAGCTGCTGAGAGAGGTAATTCAGATAATCACAGGAAGAATTAGGCTTTGAATTGGTCTGGAGGACAATGGTGTTCATACTCTTAACTACTTTGTTATAAAACAAGAATAATTTAAGGGAACTGAGAAATTTGGAGGGATTACTCAATAGTTATACAGCTCTGAAGGCATTTCAATCACTTGCAGGATAAAGATTTAAATGTTAAATCACTTAAAGCTTTGGAAGTAACATAACAAACTGAACACTAAGGGAAGAATTAAACCAAGAAGTTAATTTTTAAAAATAAATTCAAAAGAGTACACATTTGCAGTAAGTCAGAACAGCCCAAATTTAAGCACTGTTATAATCTTCCAGCAACATTTGGGAACAATGAGAAAAGTTCCGAAATCTTTACCCAAGATTCATTCTAAACATTTAGAAGTCCTTGCAGTTTCTAGTGTTGACAGTGGTTTACATACCACTGCTTTGTTATTCTCATACTTCTGAAAGTTTTTTCTTTAGAAATCAATGCAGTTTAACCCTAAACAACAGACTGAGCTATGCCTTGCTAATGCCATGAGGGCACAAGGCAGCCCAGATACAATTTACTTACTTGGTCTTTCTCATAGTCACTGGCTGGACTGGGAGGGGAAAGTGGTAAGACTAAAATGAAAGGGAAAAGTATACAATGAATAAATTTATTTATGAGAAATACAAAAATTCATTTAGCCCTCTCCCAGTCATACATGTCCTGCTGAGAAGCAATTCCCATTTCCTACAACTGGCTCATAATTTGTTCCTCACCACTCAGCACAAATTTTCTGCTCCAGATTATGTACCTGAATGCTGTCCTCATATGTCCCCAGTTTATCCTTGTAGTTTTACCTAATTTACAATGCTTCCTCTTCTTCAAACCTGTTTTTTTTTTCACCCCAACATTTAGCTCAAGTCCCACCCACCTCTCCCCTGAAACTTTTCCTGATGATTCCTGCTCATATCAGATTCCTCCTATCTGACTTTCTAGTCATCTACCGCTCATATTTAACAGTCATTGGTCATTTCCATATTTTTAGACTGTTCATGTAGGTACATTTTGCCTTTTCAATGCAATTGTAGCAGGGAAGGAGAATCACACGATCATACAATTCTTTGTCCCCCTCTCTCATAACAAACTGAAAGATAAATATACCTGTTGATTTATTTGAAAAATGACTTGAAAGAAGACATGCACCAAACTTACTTTTTAAGCTACTTCTGGTTCTTGTCTTTCTTCTTCCAGGATATGGTTTTAGGGATTTCCTGTCTTGGTTGTTGGTCCAAGATAGTACAGTGCTACTAGAACTTGAATCTTGATTGCTGTCCGAGAAGAAGTGTTTCCTGTATTTGAACTTCTACAAATAGACAGCAAATGAGCACTGTTAAAGGTGTGTGAGTACCCTTTATGTAACATTAAACATATCACTATAAAGTTAGACCAAAGAGGAGTAACAGGGTGGTGTAAGGATGGAGCCACCCAGGGGCACAGCAGACAGGGCTCAAATAGAGATGTTGTTTGTTGAAGTCAAAACATTTCGTATTAAAATTGAGCATAAACATTTATTTGTACAGCATTTATAAAAATAAATCCAAAAACAGAAAAACAGTTAAAATATGTATAAATATCCATGTACAGTTAAATACTCCACCAGAAGAGATTAAATTTGCTCTAAGTCTCTAGGTCCAGTTTCAAAGGGCTTTAATGTTTAAATGGAAATGATCCTATTATATTTCTTTTAGCTCATCTAAAATGTAGACAAGCATGACTTTGCAAAAATATTTATTTTTATACTTTGTTTTGTTGTTCAGGTTAATATTTTTAAGTTACAGGGTTAAAACAATACTGAAGTGCCTCAGTCTTTGAATAGGTACCTAGCATCTTTTCAGTTGCAGTATCTGATTACAGGGCATTTTGTCATACTTCACAACAGCAGCTTGGTTGAGAATTGATTAATGAAATAATGTTTCTTCTTCTTCCCCTTCTGTGCCTGGGTTGTGGGCCAGCTTCCCAGCTTGGGGTGCACAAGAGACAACCATGCATTGATGTTTCTCTCCCTCTCATTCTCTCTCCCTCCCCCTCTCTCTAAAACTAAATAAATAAGATTTTATTTATTAAGTTTTAGAGAGAGGGGTAGGGAAAGAGGCAGAGAGGGAGAGAGACATCAATGTATGGTTGCCTTTCACTTACCTCCAGCCACAGACCTGACTGGAGACCTGGCTTGCAACCTGGTTATGATTCCCTGGCTGGGGATCGAACCAGCAACCTTTGGGTTGGCAGGCTGGTGCCTTATCTACTGTACCACTAGCCAGGGCCTGAAAACTCAATTTTGAAAGGACCTATGCACATCTTACCCTTATGAGAAAAATAAGAAAGGTTGGTGGAATCCACATTTGCTCCAAGGTTCCTCTACCCAGGGTCTTGTAAAGAACAAGCTTCCTTTCACTGAATGTGCCAAAATTTTTTTAAATCACACAGCAAGGCTTTCCAGATTCTTTAGTTTTATATAATAATGAAAAGGTGTTGTAGCCCTGGCTGGTAGCACAGTGGATAAGGCACCGGCTCGTGAACCCGAAGGTCGCTGGTTCGATTCCCAGGCAGGGCACATAACCAGGTCACAAGTCAGGTCCTCAGCCAGGTCCATAGCTGGAGGCAGGTGAAAAGCAACCATACACTGATGCTTCTCTCCCTTTCTGCCCTTCCCTCTAAAAAAATAATGAATAAAATCTTTAAAAATAAAACAAATTCATTTTTTACTACGGGTTTGGCACTGTCTCTAGGACAACTTTCACAAAAGTGAATTCTGCAATACACCATTTCTGTGATATATTGCATAAAAGTAGCATTCTAGAGTAAAGCAAGTATTAAAGAAGAAAAAAACTGCTTAACTTGCTACAATATTCCTAAAATACTATCACTTAACATGTAATAATTATAAAAACTATTGGCATATTTAAATTTTTTGTGTTAACTCTTTAAAATCCGTATGTACTTAAATATGTGTAAATATATATATGTGTATAAATGTATTTTTGCATGTGTTTAGTAATATTGCAATTCATATTACTTAAAAGAATAATTCTTTAAACAAATGAATTAACAGGCATTTTGAAATAATGAAAAGAAATTGTATGTTAATATGATTTGAAAGGCTGACAGAAGGCTATAATTAAATGGTGAATTGTCTAGGTGTGAGAGGGAAAAAAAGTACACATTGGTGGCTACAGAACAGACAGGGGGATGTTAAGAAGAATAAAGGAAATGGAGAAGCCAAAGAACTTATATGCTTGACACATGGACATGAACTAAGAGGGGCATTGCTGGAGGAAATAGGGATACTGGGTGGAGGGAGGCAGGCAAAGGGGGGAAAATTGGGACAACTGTAATAGCAAAATAAATAAAATATATTTAAGAAAAAAAATAAAATAAAACATCAAATCAAAAAATAATAAAATTGCAGGTTAAAAATAATAAATAAAACAAATTTATGATAAATTTAATTGAGAAAAATAGAGACAATGAGGAGAGTCATGATAACTTTTGAAGATGGTATGCAAATATCTAAAATTTGGGAAGTAATGCTCCCAGACAACAAAAGTTATTTCATTACCGATATCTTTGTTTCTTGCTCACTGTCTCCCTTGAAAGCAGCTTCTTTCCTAAAACAAAATACATTGAATCAGGGGATCTGTACCACCATCACCCTCTCCTTCCCTCACTTTACAACCCTAACTTCTCTTCTCCTTCATGTCCTTTGTCAAAGTGAGCCCAGTGCATGGGAATGCCACATCACATAGACAAACTTATCTTGCACTCCGTTTCCATGGATCCTCTACCTGGCAATTACTGGTTGTTTAAAGCAAAACCAGCCACTGTTGAGCCCTCCTGTGTCTGGCATATAAGGAGGAAGGCAGGGTGGGACTACAAGTAAGAGTGAGCTGTGGCAAAGCTGCAGAGCAGTGTTTGTCTGGCTTTACCTTAGAGACAACTGATGATTGGCCATAATGAGCATCTTTTCATATACCTGTTTGCCATTTGTATGTCTTCTTTAGAGCAATGTCTATTCAAAGCCTTTCCCTATATTTTTAATCAAGTGTTTTGTTTTGTTGCTACTGAATTGTAGGAGTTCCTTATATATTTTGACTATTAACGTCTTTCATGGTTTGCTATTATCAAACAATTTAAGTGTTGGTGAAGATGTGGAGCAATTGGGACCCTTGCAACTCTTCATAGAATGTAAAATGATGCAGCCACTATAGAAAACAGCATGACAGTTTTTTTTAATTAAAAATACAACTATTATATGATCCAGCAATCCCATATATCTAATGGAACTGAAATCAGGACCTGAAAGAGATATCTTCATTCCCATGTTTACTGCAGCATTATTTACAAAAGCCAAGATAGGGAAATAACCTAAATGTCCATGATGAGTGAATGGATAAACAAAATGTGGTATATACATACAATGGAACACTAGTCAGAATTTAGAAAGAAGGAAATCCTACAATATAACAACATAAATGAATTTGAATGTCATGCTGTGAAAAAAGTCAGTCACAGAAAAACAAATACTTCACGATTCCACTTACATGAGGCATTTAAAAGATGCCATAGAAAGGGTGAATAAGATGATTTCCATGGGCAAAGGGGAGGGGGAAACGTGGAGCTACTATTCAACAAATATAACATTTCAGTTATACAAGATAAACAAATTCTAGAGATTGTTCATATAATACTGTGCCTATGGTTAACATTACTTCATTGGCACAACAAGTTTTATTAAGAGGGTAGAGCTCATGCTAGGTGTTAACACAACTTAAAAAAAGAATGACTTGCAATAAAAACAGAAAACTTTCTCTGCCTTTAAAAAAATAAAATATGGCCATAGCTGGTGTGGCTCAGTGGATTGAGCCACAGCCTGAGAACCCAAGTGTTGCTGGTTCAATTCCCAGTCAGGACACCTAACCAGGCTGTAAGCCAGGTCTCCAGCCAGGTCCTTAGCTGGAGGCAGGTGAAAGGCAACCATACATTGATGTTTCTCTCCCTTTCTTCCTCCCTCCCTGCCCTTCTCTCTAAAAATAATGAATAAAATCTTTTAAAAATGTATTGTCTTCTTGAATAGGTATTTCTCCAAAGAGAACATACAAGTAGCCAACAGACATATGAAAAGATATTCAATATCACCAATCATCAGAAAAACACAAATTAAAACCACAATGAGATATCACCTTACACTTGTCAAAATGGATATCATCAATAAAACAACAAACACGTGTTGGCAAGGATGTGGAGAAATGGGAACCTTGTGTACTACTGGTGGGAATGCAGACTGGTGCAGCCACTGTGGAAAACAATATGTCATTTCCTAAAAAAATTAAAAATAGAACTACCATATATCCCAGCAATTCCACTCCTGGGTATTTATCTAAAGCAATACAAAACACATAATTCAAAAAGATCTATACATCTCTACATTCAATGAAGCATTATTTACAATGGCCAAGTATGGAAGTTACCAAGTGTTCATTAACAGACAATTGGACAAAGAAGAAGTGGTACATATAAACAATGGGACATCACAAACCTTAATAAAGAATATAATCTTTCCATCTGACAACATGGATGGACACAGAGCAAAATCAGTCAGAAGGAGAAAATGCCGAGTAAAATAAGTCAGAAGGAGAAAGACAAATACCATATGCTCTAATTTATATGTGCAATCTAAAATAAAAAGTAAACAAAGAAATAAACTAGAAATAAACTCATAGATACAGAGAACAAGCTGAAGGATTGGAAGGCTGGATGAGCAACGTGAAGGGGTTAAGAAGTACAAATGGGCAGTTACAAAATAGGGGAATGCAAACTGCAGCATAGGAAATACAGTCAATAATACTGTGATAACTGTGTATGGTGTCAGGTGGGTGTGCAAGACCTACTGGGGGGAATCACTTTATAAGTTATATAAATGCCTGACCATGATGCTGTACACTTGAAACTAATATAATACTGTATATCAGTTGTAGTTGAAAATTTAAAAATTAAAAATGGTTAAGATGATACATTTTATATTATATGTATTTTACCACAATTTTTAAAACTATAATTATACATTTAAAAATTTACTTATTAGTTCTAGCAGCTGTTTTGTAAGTTTCACTGAACGGGCTACTTAGGTGTTCATATCACCTGCAAGAGTATAGTTGTTCCAGTCATACTCACAACCATTTCTGGGGATGTACTCACTAAGGGAGTAAAGAAAACAAGCTGTTCACTTCTTGTATTTTACTGGAAATTAAGTATATAAGCTAAATTTCTATCAAATGGCATATAAAAATTATTAAGTGGGTTTAAGAAGGATATAATATCAATATACATACATCAACTGCATTTCTACAGAATAATCAAAAACTGAAATTAAAAAATTTATAATAGCAAAGAATATGAAATACTTAGAGATAAATTTAGTAAATTATATACAATATTTCCATACATAAAACATTATATAGAGAAAAAGTTTTAAATGTTTTAAATAAATGAAAAGATACGTTATGTATATAATGTTGTTTCTTCCTAAATTGATTCATAAATTCAACACAGTCCCAGTCAAAATCCCAACAGACCTTTTTGTAAAATTGATTCTAAAATTTATATGAAAATTCAGGCCCTGGCTGGTGGTACAGTGGATAAGGTGCCAGCCTGCAATTCCAAAGGTCACTGGTTTGATTCCCCAGCCAGGGCACATAACCAGGTTGCAAGCCAGGTCTCCAGCCAGGTCTGTAACTGGAGGCAGGTGAAAAAAAGTAACCATACATTGATGCCTCTCTCCCTCTCTGCCTCTCTCTCTTCCCCTCTCTCTAAAAATAAAAATAATAAAATCTTTAAAAAAGAAGAAGAAAATTCAAAGGACCTAATATAGTCAAAGCAACTTTGAAAAAGAAATGACGAAGTTGGAAGACTAACTCTACCTCATTTCAAAATGGGATACAGTACTTAAGATAGCAAAAGGATAATAATTCAGATAACATGGAAAGACAAATAGATCAAGGGAACAGAATAAAGAGTCTAAAGAATAGATCTACACGTATATGGTCAATTGACCATTTTAGCAAGATTCCAAGAAAATTTAATGGGTGAAAGAACAATTGTTTCAGTAAATGATCTGGAACAATAGTAAAACCATATGAAAGAAAGAAGAGAGGAAGGGAGGGAGGATAGAGAAAAAGTGAGGGAGAGTGAGAGGGAAGAAAAAGAATTCAATCCTTACCTCACACAATATATACAAGTAATATAAAATTACTCATAAGTGGAAATAAGATCTAAAACCAAAAATTCTAAAATAAAACATAAACAATACTACTGATTATGAGTTTGCCTAAGGTTTCTTAAGCATATCTCAAAAAAAAAAAAAAAAGTATTTTTAGAAATCAGTCAACTGGATATTATAAAAATTTTTAATTTTGGCTTTTTTAAAAACACTGTTAAAAATAATTTAGAACATAAAGTATATGCAAAACACGTAGCTGGTAAAAAAAAATACATGTACATATAATATTAAAGAACTATTGTAACTCAATAATAAGAAAGCAAAAAATAATCCATTTTTTAAATGAACAAAAGATTTGAAGATACTTTACTGAACAAAATACGTAGATGGAACTTAAACATATGAAAAGATGCTCAACATGACTTCCACTGCATTCCACTGCTAAGATCAAGAAGACACTACCAAGTATTGATAAAAATGTCTGGCATCCAGAACTCTCAAAAACTGCTGGTGGGAACATCAAATGCTGTAAGCACTTTGGAAAAAATTTTTTTGACAGTTTGTTTTTTATTACATGCACTAACAATGATCCAACTATTTCATTCCTATGTATTTACCCAAGAGCAAAGAAAGCATGTATCCATGCAAAGACATATACATGAATCCTAAAAACTTTACTTGTAACAACAAAAAACCAGAAACAATTCAAATGCCATCAACAGGTGAATATGGATAAACAACGTGTGGTACGACCATACAATGGAATACTAACTACCAGGCAATATAAAAGAATGAACTGCTGATACATACAACATGGATGAATCTCAAAATAATTACAATAAATAAAAGAAGCTAGGACATAAAGTGCAGTCTGTTTGGTTCCATTTATATAAGATTTTTAACTCTTCAACTTCTCTATAGTGGCAGAAAGCAGATCAGTGATTGCAGTGGTGGTGGGAGGGGGGTGAAATTAGGCAGGAAGGAGGGATTTCAAAGGAGCAGGAAGAAATTCTTGGTGATGATAGAGGTGGTAATTATCTCCTTCAGGTCATAGACATATGTCGAAACTCAATAAAATGAATACACTTAAAACATGCATTTATTTCATTTTATTTATATCTTAAAGCATCACTTGTCCTAGGACCTATGCTTCAGAGGCATAATGGCAAATAAATTAATGCCAGGGATATAAGATTTTGGGCTGAGGATATTCAATGTTTTACTGCAGAACAATACATCACCAAAGATAACACTGGGGGTGTCGTAGTGGACCTGTAGGTCAGGAGAACATTCTATCACCGCTCAAACCATTCTACAAAAACTGCACACAATGCTCTCTCCTTGTGTGGAGTAAGACCGCATACAGAAAAGGGGGATGACTTACACAGGTGATTTGTACGTTAACCAGTCACATTAACAGCAATCTACATGATTTGTATTAGTTTTGAAAATCACTCACCTGGATTTGGCTTTTGAGATAGGAACCAGAATTTTTACTGATTGTTCTTGTAAATCTGAAGAATATTCATGTTCTGAAGTAACGTCTAATGGTGAAAAGTAAAAACAAAATGTTGTTTCTCAAGTAAATATTTAAATAGAAATACACCATCCAAGCCTTATTTATGATGGATTTAAAAACCTGACCTTGTTGTGTATCACCCAGTTTCAAGTTTTCAGGAGAGCTATCAGCTATCTTTGTTTGCTGTAGAAAAAAATACATATTTAATCATGGTGCCTTTGAAGCTCTCTTTTATCATTAGTTTGGAGCCACTATACACCTCTGAAGAAAAGCATTTCCATTGGGTACTAAGATACCATGTTCTTTGTTTATTACAGTTGGCTCCAAATGACTGCTAGCTATTCCAATTGATATTCACCATCAGGAAAAAATTTGCCTCTATTGAAGACACTCAGATTGCTCCAAAGTTACACTCTGATGAAGAGAAATATTAAAGGAAAACTTACAAAAATGTCTTTAATAGTGCCATAATTGTTGGAATAAGCACAGAATTCCCAAGGGGGGCAACTATCTGAAGGAATAGTCTTTGGTATGGTTGTCTTTAAAAAAAAAAATCAGGGTCGGGAGGGGGACAGAGGGGAGTAAAAAGGGGATGGATGTAATACAACAATAATACAATTTTTTTTAATAAAAATAAATAAAAAATTAAAAAATAAATCAGGCCCTGGCTGGTGGCACAGCGGATAAGGTGTCGGGCTGCAAACCCAAAGGTCGTTGGTTCAATTCCCAGCCAGGGCACATAACCAGGTTGCAAGCCTAGTCTCCAGCCAGGTCTGTAACTGGAGGCAGGTAAAAGGCAACCATATACTGTTGTCTCTCTCCCTCTCTGCCTCTCTCTCTTCCCTCTCTCTAAAAATAATATATAAAATCTTTTAAAAATATTATACTATCATCATGTGTCCAGGTAATCCACTTAAGTAAAGGAGAAAGGAGCAGAACACCCATACATGTTAAGCAGTATGTTAGGTGCTATACACATTCTGTTTTTTTACTTTTTTTATTTTAAGATTTTTATTATTTTTAGAGAGAAGGGAAGGTAGGGAGAAAGAAAGAGAAGAAACATCAATGTATGGATGCCTTTCACCTGCCTCCAGCTGAGGACCTCACTGGAGACCTGGCTTGCAACCTGGGTATGTGCCCTGGATGGGGATCAGACCAGCAACCCTTGGGTTCACAGGCCAGTGCTCAATCCACTGAGCCACACCAGCCAGGGCCACATCCTGTTTTTATCCTAGAAGTTCACATTCAAAACCAGAAGTAACTCCATTTTATAGATGAGAATCTTCAGGCTCAGTGATGTTAAGTGATTTGCCCAAGTTCCCACAGATAAAACCAGGTCTATCTCTAAAGATTAGGCTTCTTTCCCTATATCTCAGTTGCCAGATCCCAAACTAGGAAATGAGGTAGAGCCGGCCAACTCACTCATCTCATGAGAAAGCCAAGCTGAGAGAAAAGTGAGAATGCGTAAACATTGCAAGCAAAAATAATCTAAAGGTGGAAATAGTCAAAAAAAAAAAAATGGGTGGGTGGGAAGGGGGACAGAGGGGAGCAAAAAGGGGATGGATGTAACACAACAACAATAAAATTTAAAAACAAACAAACAAAAAAACAACAGATGGTTGACCAGGAGAAAAGGGACTATAAGCTGCCAAGAGAGGAAGCTTCCACCTGGTGGGCACAGTTTAGAATCTTGTCTCCAGCCCCCCATACTCACAGCAAGCTCAGACTGGTTGTTTAAGGGAAAAGTTACTAGGTCGTAGTCAGCTTCAGCATGCGTTATCTCTGCCAGGTTGGTGGATTCCTCTGCATGGTCTATCACATTAAGAAAACGGCATATAAAAATGATAACAACATGCACAACAGTGGCCACACTCTCCAACTGCTCTTTATGGGACCCTTAGTGCAGGGATATCACCATCTTTTGGTAAACGCTGATAAGTTAGGTCAGGTCTCCAATCTCAAACTGGAAATCTATAGAGACTGCAGAAAGAAACAGCCTCGGGCTGTAACTCATAAGGGGTACATGATCTGTGCAGGGCCAGCCTTGTAAGTAGATGGGCCCCTGCACACCTTGTCTACTGCCACCTTGTCATTTTTTTCTCCTTGGTCATTTCCAGTTGACACAGAAAAGAGACTGTATCAGATATGGAAAATGATTTAAGGCAATTAGCAGGTTTTCTTTCTCTAAAGACATAATAATACATTTATTATTCCTATATGATTATAGGCTTTCAGTGACCTCTTCCAAGTAAATGATAAAGGTTTTATTGTTATTTTTACAGGGAACTCAGAGTAAGAAAATCTACTCTTTCCCAAAGTACCTGTCTCTCTTTTGTGGTTGGTAGGAATCTCAGTGTCTTCTTTCTCAAATTTATCAACAAATTCTGAAGAGATTTCTGTCTGGGCAGGCAACATCTGAAATGCAAGCCAAAGCCACATGACTTTTAAAACCAGAAATCTTTTTTGTAAATTTTAAGGAAAATTTAAAGCTCAGAAACAACACATTGATTTAAAAAAAGAAAAAGATGTTAGTCTTTATTTTATCCTCTTTTGAAGGATCATTTCACTGTCTCCAGCCTCTCCGTCTCCCTCTCTCCTCCTTCCTCAGAATAGGTCTGGTTGACCACTACTCTGCTCTCAGCCACTCCTGCCCTGGAGTCTTCACAGCCTTTGCTTCCCCTATGCCAAGTCTGACCCCTGTAACTTCTATCCCTGCTTTACTCTGGGAATGAAGCTCTCAAGATGAGTCTGCAGTGAGTTCCCAGCTGCAGGCTGCCACCCCCACCCCTTCCTCACAGGGGCTCGCTCGAGGAACTGTGGCTTAATGGCACACCATAGCATGCAAAACCACATTTCTTCCCAAAATATTTTATCCACTTTGTGAAATGTGGGAATACATGTAATCTGATGTTTTTCATGAATGAAGGCAAACCTATAGTGTCAGGCCAACTCATATGAAGTATGATGGAAGAGGTGTCTTTATTCATTGATCAATGCTACTTCTATTTCTCATCTTCATCCATGAAATGGTCTACTCATGGGTAGGTCTTTGGAAACCGTATCTGCAGAGCACTTTAGCATGTATAAAATGATTTTCTATACAACTAAAGCCAAAAGGAAACTAGACTAATGTATGCTCCCTCAGGTCTCTGATATTTTAATTCAACCCCTATTGACCATACCCTAGTGTTTTATGTTTTCTTGTTGCAAATGTCTTTGCCCTGACTACTATCTATGATAGAGAAAGGATTCATGCTCTTGTAATAAATAGGTAATATGACATTCAGCAAGATAGAGACCATGTAAGGCTCAGATCATTTCCGCAAGGTAAGACCAATAGGTAGAACTATTAAAAATCTCACAGAGACCATAATCCTAGTCATTCCCCTCATCCTCAAGGAGCTGACAGATAAGTAAGTGCCAAGAAGTCCACAGAAGGTATCCTCAGGACTTCTGGAATAATGTAGTAAGAAGGTAATAATACAGAAAATTTTTCAACTGTTCAAAATAAATAAAATAAAGCATTTTGAGGCACAAAGAGGCTCCATGTCCTATGTAGTTAAGACAATTATACATGAAAAAACTGGGATTAAAACTCAGAAACTCTTATTACTTGATATGCAAGAGATAGCTCCTTCTGCTTAATCAAATGTTTACCTCAAAACCCAACAAAACCTTTGGTTCAAGATGAAAACATAGGAAGATCCTAAACTCACCCTCTCCCATAGGCAACTAATCTTCAGCTACACAATACAATTTCTTCTGGAAAAAGAAAAAAAAAAAACAAATGTAGATAAATAATTCCTACAGATTAGGTGAAGAAAAAAATTATATAGAAGGCAGATGTTAAGACACAACCATGAACAGTGCCACTAGCATAGTAACCCACAGTCAAAAAGGAACTAAAAACTGTACATTTCTCCTTGAGTAATAAAGGGGTTGAACCCTCATATCTGGTGCCCTAACTTTTAAGATTTGCATCTGAATATAAGCCCCCCAACTACCTAGCTTTGAAAGAGAATGGGGAGTAAGTCTATGAGACCTACAAGGTTATAACAAACTGAGAAAGTTCTTAAAGGGCTCGGTCATGCAGACTCACCTTCCCAGGGCCCAGCATGGAGGCAACTCATTGAAAAAAATACAAACTTTCCATGAAAGAAGCTTATTTGTTTATCTTAAAACATCAGTCTGAGGGACAGGCATTTAGGGACAGAAGCCAGAAAGCACCATCTTCACCCTCTACCTTGTCTTGTTCTAGCTTGCCAACGTCTCCAAAAAGGAGCTTATACCCTCATCTAATGCCCTGATTTTTGCAGCTGCCACCAAGGGGACACCTCTAAACTGCCTGGCTCTTGTGACCATCCAGGCTTAATATCAGGACTGGTTCCAGTGAAGAGTGTTCTTAACCAGGTACCATCCTCAGGACACAGCAAAGACACAAAAGACTGAGTGTTTACAAAGTGCCCATAGGAATATGAAAGAATGCTCAATATCACTAGCCATCAAAGAGCTGCAAATTAAAACCACAATGAGATACCACCTCACACCTGTCAGAATGGCCATCATTAACAAATCAACAAACAACAAGTGCTGGTCAGGATGTAGAGAAAAGGGAACCCTGGTGCTTTGTTGGTGGGAATGCAGACTGGTGTAGCCACTGTGGAAAACACTATGGAATTTCCTCACAAAACTAAAAATGGAACTATCTTATGACCCAGCAATTTCACTGCTAGGACTATACCCAAAGAATCCTAAAATACCAATTCAGAAGAACCTATGTATCCCTATATTCATAGCAGCACTATTCACAACAGGCAACTGCTAGAAATAGCCTAAGCGCCCATCAGCGGATGAATGGTTCAAAAAAGTGGGTTACACTTACACAACTGAATGGTACACAGCAGAAAAAAGGAACTCCTACCTTTTGTGACAGCATGGATGGAACTGGACAGTATTACGCTTAGTGAAGTAAACCAGGTGGCAAAAGACAAATAACATATGATCTCACCTAATACAGCAAACTAATGAACAAAACAGACAGGCAGAATTGAATCAGAGACATGGAAATAAGGAACAGATTGATAATAACTGGAGAGGTCAGGGGAGGGTAAGAGGGGAGAAAGAAAGGGAAAGATTTAGTCAAGGAACTAGTATAAATGACCCATGGACATGGACAACAAGGTGGGGATTGATGGTGGGAGAAGGGATGGAGTGGGTGGGTTAGGGGAGAGCAATAGGGAAAAAAATGGAAAAACTGTAATACAACAATAAACTAATTTTTTAATTTACAATGAGAAAATAATGAATAAATAAGACTGAGACATCCCATCTTTCTGTGAAAGAGGCCTATTTACTTATCTTCATAGCTTTTGCCTTGTTTCTAACTAAACATACACCTGATGGCTGACAATAAACCTCTCCAGAGACCTTGGAGGTCAGGTTATCTTCATACTCTCCTCTGTCATATGTCAGAGCACCAGGATCTCCCAGCAAGTAGCTTGTACACATATCTGGTGCCATTTGCGTCTGGTGTCCCAGTTTTGGTGGTTGCAACCTAGGGTATGCCCCTGGGTTGCCTGGTTCTGATGGCCAGCAAGGCTTGCATTCCTGTGCTCCATAGAACTATAACAGCTACCAAGACAGTTCCTGACTGGCTACCACCCCCAGGGCACTACATGCACAAGAGACTAAAACACACCCAAGTCTTTCTTTGAAAAAGGCCTATTTGCTTTCCTGAAGCTCTGGCAAGACAGGCAGATTCTTGTTGGACACATGCATAGAGGCTACTGAGGTACTCTCCAAAACAGAGGCTAGTGGATACCACTTTTGCCCTCTCTCTCTCTCTGCCTCACTACAGCTTACCAGTATCTGCCAGAAAGGAGCTTATACTCTCACTTAGCATGACAATTTTTGTAGCTGCCACCCAGGGGGCAACTCTAGATTACTTGGTTCTAATGGACAGTGGGTCTTACACTCACACTCACAATCCCAGAGGACTGTAAATATCTGCATACTTTAAAAGGTGCTGGCTGATGATCTGTATTCCAATCAACCTGAATCTAGGTGTTGACAGATCTTTCCTGTTCCGCCCCTGGCAGGTCTTGGCACAACCTCAAATATTAGGGGCCACTAAAAATGAAAGAGGCTACTTGAATATTACAGGACTGAAAGACATATCACAGGATTGAGAGACAATGAAGAACTAGGGCAGGGTTGCTAAACAAAGTCCATCTCCTTATGAGATCATTCCTTCAGATTAGGAGAGGTGGCTATTTTATCTACTCCATAGAAGGCAACACAGAGAATACAGTGAAATGAAGGAACAAAGAAATATGTTCCAAATCAAAACAAAATAAACCTCAGAAGACCTTAATGTAAAGAAAATAAGTGATTTGCCTGATAAATAGTTCAAAATAATGCTCACCATATTTGGGAGAATAATGGAAGAACATGGTGAAAACTTAAAAAAAAAAAAAAAAGACATAAAAATATAAGAAAGCACCAAACAGAAGTCACAGACCCTAAGAATACAGTAACTAAACTGGAAAGTACACTACACAGGTTCAATAGCAGGCTAGATGAAACAAAAGAAGGGACTGGTGAATTTAAGACAGTAGACCTCACCCAATCAGAACAGCAAAAATAAAAAAGAATGAAAAAGGGGAGGACAGTGTAAGGGACTTAAGAGACAACATCAAGTGAACAAACATTCACATTATAGGGGTCCCAGAAGGAGAAGAAAGAGAGAAAGGGGCAGAAGGTTTATTTGAAGAAATAATGGCTCCAAATTTCCCTAACATGGAGTAGTAGGAAATAGACACTGGAACCAGGAAACCCAAAGAGGGAGGAAGGAAGGAAGGAAGGAAGGCAGGAAGGAAGGAAGGGAGGGAGGAAGGGAAGGAATGAAGGAAGGAAGGGAAGGAAGGAAGGAAAAAAGAAAGAGAGGAAGAGAGGAAGAAACGAAGAATGGAAGAAAGAGAGAAAAAAACCCGAAGAGTCCCACATCATGATACATTATGATTAAAGTGTCAAAAGTTGAGGACAAAAAAATAATTTTAAAAGTAGCAGGAAGGAAAACAACTTGTTACATACAAGGAATCCCATCTAAGACTACCAGTCTTCTCAACTGAAAATTTGCAGACAAGGGTGTTTGGCACAATATATTAAAAGTGTTAAAAGAAAAAAACTTCTGACCAAGAATATCCCACCTGACAATGCTATCATTCAAAATTGGAGATGAAGTGTTCCAGAAAAGCAAAGCTTACATGAAAGGGTGCTAATTAGTAACAGGAAAATACATAAAACCATAAATTTCACTGATAAAGGTAAATATATAGTAAAATTCAGAATAACCTAAAGTAAATAAGCTAATGTTATAACTACTTATCAAGCTAATATGAAAGTTAAAAGATAAACATAAAAATATCTAGAACCACAAGGGATACACAAGATAAAAAGATGTGAATTTTAACATAAAAAATAAAATGTAGGAGGAAGAGTAAAAATATAGAGTATCTGAATGGAATTAAACTTAAATTATTGTTAACTTAAAAATAGACTATCATAAGTTCTTTTACATAAGCCTCATGGTAACAAAGCAAAAACCTATAGTAGACACGCCAAAAAATGATTTAAAAAAAAAGGGGGGTGGGGGGATCTAGGCACACCACTAAAGAAAATAAAGTCACACAGGAATAGAGCAAGAGAAGAAAGGAAGAGAGGAAGTACAAAACAGCCACAAAACATTTAAGGAAATGGCAATCAGCATGTACCTAACAATAACTTTAAATATAAATAAATTCAATTCTCCAATCAAAAGATAAAGTGGCTGAATAGATTGTGGGGTTTTTTTAAAAGTCCCATCTATATGCTGCATGCAAAAGACTCACTTCAGATGTAAGGACACACATATACTGAAAGTGAAGGAACAGAAAAGATATTCCATGCAAATAGAAAGCAAAAGAAAGCTGGAGTAACTTATACTTATTTCAGACAAAATAAACTTTAAAACAAAGACTGTAATAAGAAACAAAAAGCAAGCAAAAACAGACACCCAAAATGGGGAAAAAAAGAATCAGTCCATCATCAAAAGGAAAGAAAGAATCCCCAGAAAGAACACAAAATGAAACAGAGGCACCTGGAATATAAGATAAAGAATTCAAAAGAATGATGATAGAGAAGCTCAGTGAGCTCATCCACATCAAAGAAAACTATAAACAACTCCAGAAGAACTGCAAAGAACTCCAGGGAAATTAAAAGAACTCCAGGGAAATTACAAAGAACTCCATGGAAGTTACAAGGAACTTACTGAGAACTACAACAGCATGAAAAAGGACATGGAAACTATCAATAAGTGCCAGGAGGAAATGAAGAATACAATTTCTGAATTGAAGAATAACAGTAGAAGGAATCAACAGTAGGCTAGAGGAAGCAGAGGACCAGATCAGTGAGTTGGAGGATAATGTAGACAAATACTCCAAGACAGTACAAGAGAATAAAAAAAGGCTAAATAAGACTGAAGTGGGGTTAAGAGAGCTGCAGGACAACATGAAACGTAACAACATCCACATCATAGGGATACCAGAAGGAGAAGAGAAACAAGGAATGGAAAACCTGTTCAAAAAAGTCATGATAGAAAATTTCCCTAACATGATAAGTGAAAACATGAATCCAGTTCAGGAAGCACAGAGGGTCCCAATGAGGATCAACCCAAACAGACCAACACCAAGGCACATTATTATTAAAATGGCAAATTTCAAAGACAAAGAGAGAATCCTACAAGCATCAAGAGAGAAAAGACAAATAACATACAAAGGGGCTCCAATAAGGCTATCAAATGATTATTCCACAGAAACAATTCAAGCCAGAAGGGAATGGCAAAAAGTATTTCAAGTCATGGTAAACAAAGGCCTGCAACCAAGAATACTCTACCCAGCAAGGCTGGTGCAGCCACTGTGGAAAACAGTATGGGGTGTCCTTAAAAAACTAGAAATGGAACTGCCTTTTTATCCAGCAATTCCACTACTTGGACTATACCCAAAGAATCCTGAAACACCAATTCATAAGAACCTATGCACACCTATGTTCATAGCGGCACTATTTACAATAGCCAAGTGCTGGAAACAGCCTAAGTGCCCATCAGTGGATGACTGGATCAAAAAACTTTGGTCCATTTACACAATGGAATTCTATATAACAGAAAGAAAGAAGGAACTGGTACCCTTTGCAACAACATGGGTGGAACTGGAGAGTTTTATGCTTAGTGAAATAAGCCAGTCAGTGGAGGACAAATATCATATGATCTCACCCATTACGGGACAATAATGAGCAAAACTAACAACAAGCAAAACAGAACCAAGTGTATGAATACAAGGAATAGGCCTTCAGTGGTTCTGGGGGAACATTGGGGAGGGAGGAGACAGAGGCAAAGAAGGGGAGCAGCTTAGACAAGAACCTAGTATCAAGAAACCATGGACATGGACAACAGGTGTGATTGACTTTGGGGGAATGGGTGGAGCAAAAGGGGGACAGAGGGGAGCAAAAAGGGATGGATGTAATACAACAATAAAATTTAAAAAAAAAGAAAAGTTTCTGTTCAGCTAAAGAAAATATCAGCAAAATTCAAAGGGAACCAAATGTATCGGAAAACACAATTGCCAATGATACCTCAGACAAGGGTCTGATCCCCAAAATATATGAGGAACTAATGTGACTCAACACCAGGGAGACAGACAGCCCAACTTAAAAATGGGCAAAGGACCTGAACAGACAACTCACTGAAGAAGATATACAAAGGGCCCAGAAGCATATGGAAGAATGCTCAACATCACTAGTCATCAGAGAGATGCAAATTAAAACTACATTAAGATACCACCTCACACCTGTCAGAATGGCAATTATCAGCAAATCAACAAACAACAAGTGTTGGTGAGGATGTGGGGCAAAGGGAACCCTCATACACTGTTGGTGGGAATGTAGGCTGGTGCAGCCACTGTGGAAAACAGTATGGGGTTTCCTTAAAATTTAAAAATGGAACTGCCTTTTTTTTTTTTTTTTTAATTTTATTGTTGTTGTATTACATCCATCTCCTTTTTGCTCCCCTCTGTCCCCCTCCCCACCTACCCATTCCCCCCAAAGTCAATCACACCTGTTGTCCATGTCCATGGTTCCTTTATACTAGGTTCTTGTCTAAGCTCCCCTTTCTTGCCTCTGCCTCCCCCCTTCCTCCTCCCCCCAACCCCTTTCCCCCTGATCACTGAAGGCCTATTCCTTGTATTCATACACTTGGTTCTGTTTTGCTTGTTGTTAGTTTTGCTCATTATTGTCCC
>PVIW01005653.1:0-102162 GCA_004026585.1 Noctilio leporinus
ATTTTTAGAAAGAGGGGAAGGGAGAAAGGCAGAGAGGGAGAGAGACATGTATGTATGGTTGCTTTTCACCTGCTTCCAGCCACAGACCCGACTGGAGATCTGGTTTGCAACCTAGTTATGTGCTCTGGCTGGGGAATCGAACCTGCGACCTTTGGGTTTGCAGGCCGGCACCTTAACCACTGTGCTACCAGCCAGGGCTCCCATTTCTTGTTCAGAAGCAGCTAATACGACCCTTTACCAAGTAACTGACAAACTGAGGCCCAGAAACAGGCAGGAAGCTGGCGCAAGGTCCTCAGCAGGCAGAGGTCCATAGCCAAGCATCCTGGTTAATAAAACCACATCGGGTCTCAAATAGCCCTGCTGCCTCCATTGCGGGGTGAGGGTCCCCAGGGAACGGGCTCAGGGAGGAGTTTAAGGACATGTCCCAGACTGTCTTTTCTTGCTCAGCAGGGAGCAAAATCATATAAACAAGGTCAGAAAGGGGTTGAGAGAAATTCCTGGATGGTGAAGTGCTGATGGGTAATTAAGAGATTCTAGCGGCAGAGAAAGATGAAGAGAGGAGCAGAGAAGTTGTGTATAAGAGGAAATAAATGTTCAGGATGCAAAGTCAGGAGACTCTGGGCTTTCCTCGGTATCTACTCTAACTTCCTGAACATCTTTTGTGGAGTCTTGGGCACCAATAGACCTGTTTCTTCACCTGTAATAATGATAGCATTGGCATGTATGAAACCAGATATTCTAAATTATGTATTAAGAATAACAAGACTAGCTCTGGCTGGTAGCACAGTGGATAAGGTGCTGGCCTGCAAACCTGAAGGTCGCTGGTTCGATTTCCCAGCCAGGGCACGTAACTGGTTGCAAGCCAGGTCTCCAGCCAGGCCCATGGCTGGAGGCAGGTGAAAGGCAACCATGCATTGATATTTCTCTCCCTCTCTGCCTCTCTCCCATCTCTTTCTGGAAATTAAAAAAAAAAAAAGAATAACAAGACCATAAAAAACATCCATCTCTGAGGTCCTTTCTGGACAAAAAGTATGAGAAACCTCGAGGCTTATTCAAGGTCCTTATCCATTTGAGACCAACCCTCTCCCCATTTGACAGACTGGCCAACTGAAGCCAGAGAATGAAAACGATTTATTTAATGTTTCAAGGGTCAATGGGATGAAGCTGAGACGGGGATTTCTTGAGTCCCATCCCAGAGTCTTCTCCTGATCCCTAGGGGTGTTAGCCTGGGGCCCAAGGACCCATTGGGGGTGGGATGGGGTGGAGGGCCTAAGATCTCCCACGATGAGTTTAGGAAACTTCCAAATTTACCCATGACTTTGTTTTGTATAATTCGTTGCTGTTTACTCAGCTCCTAGAACAGTGCCTGGCACATAGTAGGTGCTCAATATTTACTGAATGAATGGGTAATGTGCAGGCTTTCATCTGATCCTCTGAGGAGACTGTGCTCAAAATATCTTAACCTCTACTTCTCCATTCCAGTAGCTTTATGACAGTGAGACAGGATGGAAAAATTACCAGGGCCCCCAGATCCCAGGCCCCCCTCTTGCCTCTCCCCCCAGCACCAAAGCCCCAACTTCCTGCATCTCATAACCCCAATCCCTGAAAAAACATTTTCTCCATTAAGGTTTCTTTCCCCCGGCCCCCCTCATTCTCCTCCTCCCTGCTCTTCTTTCTCTGAGAAGGGTTTCCAGGAACCTCTGCTGGGTGTCTGTGTAGGGGATGGGGGGATCATCACATCTCATGAAGAGCTTGATGAAGCCTATTGTACACCCAAGGAAAGTGATCTACCAGAAAGGACATGGCCTGTTCGGAGCTGGGTGCTTCCTCCTGTTTTCCATCCTGGCTATAGAGAAAAAGACCATTCCTGGTGACCTCTGAGGGCCGGGAGAGGGAGGGAGACACCAACCAGAGCAGACAGCCTTGGCCACTCTGGGGCGTGGGAACAGAGGCAGAGATGAGGAGAGGAGGGGTAGCCCATGATGGCCCCAAGCTGACTCACTGGCTATGTGACTCTGGGCTAGTCTCCTGGCCTCTCCAGTGACAGCTCTGGAATTAGAGCCTAAGATCATTCTCAGAGGTTCTTCCAGTTTAGGCTCTCAGTTATGCTTTTCCCAGGATGGGCAAGAGGCTCATGCTACATGATCCCATAGGCCCATGTGCTCCTTCCATCATTATATTCCTTCAAAGTAAACCCCATGCCCTGGCTGGTGTGGCTCAGTGGATTGAACGCTGGCTTTTGAACCAAAAGGTCACCAATTTTATTCCCAGTCAGGGCCCATGGTGGGGTTGCAGGCCAGATCCCGTTGGGGGCATGCAAGAGGCAACCAATTGATTGATGTTTCTTTCTCTCCCTCCTTTCCCTTCTCTCTAAAAATATATAAATAAAATATTTTTTAAAAATTCCAAAGCTCACCACTGCTCCTTGCTCACTCCATCACCTACCTGAGTCCCGCTACCAGCATCTTCCCCATGGACCGCTGTGGTCACTGCCTCACACAGCTTCCGGCCTCTGTCCTAACTAACTTCCCCTATTCTGTTCCCCACTCAGCAGCCACTGGAATCCTGTTAACATTTAAGCCAAATCACATCCCTCCTCTCATGGCTCCCATTTATCTTAGAGTAAAAGGCAAAGTCCTCCTCACCAGGATTTTAAATGCCGTGAAAGGTGAGCCTCTGTCTCCTGGCCAGTCTCACCTCCCATTCTTGCCACCCTTGTCTGCTCCAGTGTACTTACAGTGCCTCAAAGTTCAGGCACCCCATCATCCGGGGCTTTGCACTTGCTGTTCCCTCTGCCTGCAATGCTCTTCCCCCTGATAGCCACTGGGCTGACTCCCCTCCCCGCCCCAGCTCCTTCAGGTCTTTGCTCTAAAGCCACCTTCTAAATGAGCCCTCCCCTGACCTCATCTAGATCAGATTCCATGTCACTTTCTGTCCCTTCATTTGGCTTTATATTGACCCAATATGCTTATCAATTCCAAACATTATTCTGATTTATTTACTGTGAGCCGCAGGATGGTGGTGCCTGGGCTGTCTTGGTCACTGCTGTGTCCCCAGCCCCAACCAGCACAGGGCATGTTGTAGGTACAAATAAACCTGTTGACTGAATGAATAAATATCCCTCCTCTTGTCTGGAGTCCCCTTCCCCAGCCTGCCTCACTTACCCCTCTTCCAGCCAGTCTGCCCTGATTGCCCTTCACTTGATTTAGACAATCTCCCTCTTCTTCCTTAGTCCTGACTTGGAGAATGATGTTTGTTTAAAAATTCAAGAATTGCTCTATGCTGCTTGCTCTCCCCTATAAGATGGGGGGCAGGGGGGTTCCTAAGAGCGAAAGTGATCACTCAGCACTCAGTGAATTTCTGCCCCAACCTTTCCTTTGAGTCACTGTCCTTTACCATCTTGTTGGAAATAATCCTAACTTTTCTCTCTTTTTGGCTTTACTTCCTGGAAATTTAATTTACTGGCCCCCTCTTCCAGGAAGCCCTCCCTATCTCCCAGACTGGGTCAGATGCCCTTTTGGGCTCCTCCAGACAGGCCTCTCTTGTCTAAGCTCTGTCTACTGTGGGCCATTACTGACCAGAGACAGATCTGTCTTCCCCATTGGAATGGGGACCCATGAGGGCAGGACCAGGTCTGTTATTCATCACCACTGTGCTGCCTGCACTTCCCATATGGCTAGGCACAGTTCAACTTGATTTCTTTAAAATAATTTCATTTATTTCCAAAGAGAGGGGAAGGGAGAGAGGGAGAGAAACCTCAATTATGGTTGCCTTTCACCTGCCTCCAGCTACAGACCTGGCTGGAGACCTGGCTTGTAACCTGGTTATGTGCCCTGGCTGGGAATCAAAACCAGCAACCTTTGGGTTTGTATCCACTGAGCCACCACCCAGGGTTTTCAACTGAATTTTTAAGGGGTCATGGTGGAGGATGACGGTTGACCAGAGACACACCAACCTTGCTGTTTTCCTATTTTCTTATATTCTTATGAAGTGTAACACAGCCTTATTTACATGTAATTTGCGTACAACAGGGTGACAGGGTAGGGAGTGTGGTATGAGATTTGGTAGCGGGTGGGGTGGGGGCATCTCCCAGGTTTGAGGTTCATTGTGCGGGGGGCAGCATCTTCAGCTGCACCTGGTCCTCCTGAGGGGGTGAAGCTGCTACCCACCCAGCGGCCATGGCCTTGGCCATGCTGCTCCTCTTGGAAGTGAGTGGGGTCTCCAGGGTGATGGAGGCGTTGGCCATCTCCTGGGGCTTGTCACTGGCCAGGAAGTGGAGCAGGCTGTGTAGGGCCTTGGCCACGTCGCTGCGCGCACCCTCGTTGACGAGGCAGTAGAGGATGGGGTCAGCCACACAGTTGAGGCTGGTGAAGGCCAGGGAGCTGTGGTATGCTGAGAAGACACGCTCCTCGAAGCCACAGTCCCCGGGGCGGCCCAGGTAGACAGCGCTGCGGGAAAGCAGGAGCACGTGGTAGGGCGCAAAGCAGACCAGCACGATTGCAATGAGGCCGAGGGCCAGCCGCTTGATCTTGGCCTTCTCCTGGCGCTCCGTGGACACACTACTCCGCACGGCCCGCAGGATCCCGCGGTAGGACAGCAGCATGAGGGCCCAGGGAAACAGGAAGCCCACAAAGACCCGGTAGAGATTCATCCAGGCCACCCAGCCCTCCATGGGAAACTTCTCGAAGCAGAACGTATGGTTGTAGCGATCGCGGAAAAGCTCGTCATGGAACAGGGGCGCCGAGTTGGCGCCCAGCTCCGTGGCCCACACCACGGAGCTCACGGCCACAGCGGTCTTGACCCGGCGCAGGCGGGTGAACCGCAGCGGGTGCGCCACGGCCAGGTAGCGATCCACTGAGATGCAGCATAGGAAGGCGATGCTGATGTAGATGTTGGTGTAGAAGATGAACCCAAACAGCTTGCAGGAGCCAGGGCCGTGGATCCAATTGTCGTGGTGCAGGAAGTAGTCGACCCACAGCGGCAGCGTGCAGATGTACAGCAGGTCGGCGATGCTGAGGTTCATGAGGTACACGCCCAGCTCGTTGCGCTGTCGCACCTGGCGGTAGGCGGCCCACAGAGCCAGGCAGTTGGTGGGCAGCCCCAGGCCAATGACGAAGATGTAGAGGGAAGGCGGGAAGAGGTGGTCCATGCGGGAGTCCACGTGACAGCCGTCCCAGGTGCGGTTGCCCATTCTCAGCACTGGGGCTTTCAAGGGCTTCCCATGGCCCGCGCGGGCTGTGGGGCCACGGGGGGCGGGAGGCCATCAGGCCCCCCTGAGCCCCCTCCTTGGAGGCTCAGGGGCACATGGTGGAAGGCAGCCCTCGGGGAAGAGATGAGGCGGACGGTGAATCGTGGGCCAGGCTGGACAGGAAGGGGTGCAGCTTGAGAGGGAAAAGTCGGAGGAAAGGTGGAATTAGCCCAGGAGGGAGGTTTGGAGAATGGCCCGATGAGCAAAGAGCTTCCTGACGAAGGCGTTTCTAGGCCCAATCAGGAGGTAAATGAGGAAGCAAGGGGGTCCCACAAAAACCGGCTGGGAGGCGTGTTTCCCCGAGGTGAAGGCACCCGTGGGGCAGAGGAAGGGAGTGAGTGTGGCTGTGCTGAAGGAGCGGGTGGAAAGTAGAAGATGCAGGAAATACTCAGGGTAGTGTTGAGAGACAGAACAGGCTACTCTCAGGAGTGCTGAGAAGACCAGGCAATGTGGGGTGTGGCTGTTAGTACTTCCTGGGACCCCAGTAAGAAATGAGGAAATAAGTAAGGTAACCACTGAAGAGAAGATGGAAAAGGAAGGGGGGGATGGGGGCAGGGAGGGAGGGCTCAGTCCGGGGAGTGTGGGAAAGGGTTTTAAGAAACAGGAAGGAGGTGAGTAAGGGCTAGGTCAGAGGAGGATAATAGAGGGAGGGAGAAGGGGAGGGGTCCGGCTTGGTCCTGCTGGGGGCTGAACAGTTCAAAGGAGGTGGGCCCACCTCACAGTTCAGAGCTGACCTTGCAGTTCCTGTAGGGAGACAGGACTTCCATGAGGGAGGTCAGGGAGCTGTGGCCTGCCCTCCTCTCCCACACTCATCACCCTCATTCCTACAAGCTGCAGAGGGTGCCCACCTGGGTAATGCCTAACTGAGCCCCGTTCTAGACAACCGATCTCTGACAACACGGATTTGACGTGCCAGGTCTATTTTCCCCTCATAGGTGTTAAAATAAGGGCACAACTGAGATGTCAGAACTTTCTTCTGGGAACCACGTAAAACTAGCACAAGTTTTGTTTTAAGCTTTGGGAAATGCTGGGCTAGGTTAATACTGCAATTTCCTGGGGGCAGGTAGGAGGAGCCCAGAGAAGATGAGTCACTCCCCTCAAGGGCACCCGGCAAGGCGGTGATGGAACAAGGACTGGAACTGAAATCAGTAACTGGAGCCAGGGCACCCCCCCCCCACCCTTTTAAAAAAGATTTTATTTACTTATTTATTTTTAGGGAGAGTAGAAGAGAGGGAGAAAGAGAGGGAGAGAAATATTAAGGTGTGGTTGCCTTTCACTCACCCCCAACTGGGGACCTGGCCCAAAACCCGGGCATGTGCCCCCACTGGGAATCGAACCGGTGACCCTTTGCTTCACAGGCTGGCACTCAATTCATTGACCCACATCAGCCAGGGCCAGGGCACCCATTCTTGATAATGATGATGATGAGAATAACAGCTAAAGTTCTACTAAATAGCAAGCCCTTTCCAAACACTTTTATGTGTATTAATTCATGAAGTGGTCAAGAACCCCATAAGGAAAGTACAGTTTATTCCCACTATTTGACAAACTGAGGCAGACACGTTCAGAGACCTGTCCAAGGTCCTGATGCCAGGCGAGGGGAACTCTTGGCTCTCGCACCCTTTGCTCCAGCCTGTGCTTCAGTCTCCACTCAAAAATAACTGGCCAGAAGGAGGCCCTGGGCTGACAGTGGGGCTGGGAACTGCAGAGGGTTGGGGAAAAGGGATGAGTGTAGGAGCTGCTGGATTTCATCAAGTTCAGGGAGCAAGGCCAGCACCTGCAGCCCCTCCCTCAGGCACCACACCCTTCATTGCCTTCCTGATAACTTTTCCAAAATATGAACCCTGGGCCCCTCACCTCCTTCATCCTGGGAGACCTGCAAGCACTGGGCAAAGGACAGTCGTGATCCCAGCCCCTCCCCATGGTCTGCTACAGAAAAAAAGGGGAGTGAAGCCTCAATCAGAGGCATCTTCAGAAGCAGCTCCATCCAGGGGTTTGCACAGATTTGAGTTTATAGATTAAAATAAAAAAATCTTGGCCCTGGCTGGTGTGGTTCAGTGGATTGGCGCCAGCCTGCAAACCCAAGGGTCACTGGTTTGATTCCTAGTCAGGACACATAACCAGGTTGCAAGCCAGGTCTCCAGGCAGATCCCCAGCTGGAGGCAGAAGAAAGGCAACCATACATTGATGTTTCTCTCCCTTTCTTCATCCCTCCCTGCCCTTCTCTCTAAAATAATGAATAAAATCTTTAGTGCTCACTTTGGCAGTACATATACTAAAAATAATGAATAAAATCTTTTAAAAATAAAAGATCTTAACAGAAACCCCATCTAAGACAATGAAAAGGGAGAGCTAGATCCTGGATGGTGTGGCTCAGATGACTGGTACTGGCCTGTGAGCCCAAATGTCACTGGTTTGATTCCCAGTCAAGGCACATACCCAGGTTGCAAGCCAGGTCTCCAGCCAGGTCCCCAGCTGAAGGCAGGTGAAAGGCAACCATACATTGATGTTTCTCTCCCTTTCTTCCTCTCTTCCTGCCCTTCTCCCTAAAAATAATGAATAAAATCTTTTAAAAGCCCTGGCTGGTGGCACCGTGGATAAGGCACCAGCCTGCAAACCCAAAGGTTGCTGGTTCGATTCTCAGCCAGGGCCCATAACCAGGTTGCAAGCCAGGTCTCCAGCCAGGTCTGTAGTTGGAGGCAGGTGAAAGGCAACCATACACTGATGTCTCTCTGCCTCTCTGCCTCTCTCCCTTCCTCTCTCTCTAAAAATAATAAATAAAATATTTTTTAAAATCTTTTAAAAAGTGGGTGGGGGGGAGCTGTTCTATGCTCTAGATAAACTAAGGTGGTGGAGGCCCTGGCTGAGTGGCTCAGTCCCATACACCAAAAGGATTTGGGTTCAATTTCTGGTCAGGGCAAGGCAACTGATCAATATTTCTCTTTCAGTGCTCACTTCGGCAGCACATATACTAAAATTGGAACGATACAGAGAAGATTAGCATGGCTCCTGCGCAAGGATGACACGCAAATTCATGAAGCATTCCATATATTTTTTAAAAATTCTCTTTCACATCCGTGTTTCTCTCTCTTTCCCTCCCTCCCCCCTCCCCCCTACTCTCTCTCTCCCACCTCTCTCTCTGTCTCTCCCCCTTCCTCTCTCTCTAAAAATTAGTAAAAATATCCTTGGGTGAGGATGAAAAGAAAAAAAGAAGAGGAAGGTGGCAGGTGGGTGGGGGCACCTCTGAAGGACCTGCAGGGCTCACTTAGAAAACCACGGGTTGAGTCACTTGGACCGATGAGGAAACTGAGGCCCAGAGAGGAGAAGGGATGAGCCCAAAGTCATGCAGCAGGTCCTAGGAAACCTCCCAGATGCCTGAGCATCCTTCCGTGGGAAACCCCTTGAGGATACCTGCCTGGACAGCAAATCCTGCACCCATCTTGTGTCTAAGACCCCTGCCACTGCCTGCTCTGCACCACCACGAAGGCTCACTTGCTGGGACTCTTACAGTAGACTCCCCACTGCCCTCTTGGCTGTCACCAGTGTCCTCCACCTCACTTCCCACACTACAGCCAGAAGGGTCTTTCCAACGTGGGCATCAGCTCTGGTTACTTCCCATTGGGAACCCATTGGACTTGAGGTGAAATCCTAACTCCTGGCCCCAGGCGACAAGGCACTGCCCTACTGGCTTGCCAGCGACCTTCTTTCCAGCCTCAGAACTTGTGTTTTTACTGTCCACCTGGACCGCTCTTCATTCAGAGCTTGTCAGTACGAGCTTTCTTGCCCTGACCAGTGCGGCGCAGTTGGTTGGAGCATCATCCCGTAAACTGAAAGGTCATGGGTTCGATTCCGGTCAGGGCATGTGCCTGGGTTGCGGGTTCGAGTATGGGTCAGGTGCATATGAGCATAAGAGGCAACTGAAAGGAATCAATATTTCTTTTTTCTTTTCTTTTTCTTTTTAAAGATTGTATTTCATTATTTTCAGAAAGAGGGGAATGGAGAGAGGCAGAGAGGGAGAGAGACATCAATGTATGGTTGCCTTTCACCTGCCTCCAGCCACAGACCTGACTGGAGACCTGGTTTGCAACCTGGTTATGGGCCCTGGCTGGGGAATTGAACCTGCGACCTTTTGGTCCCAGGCGCCTTATCCACTGTGCTACCAGCCAGGGCTAGGAATCGATCTTTCTTTTCCTCTTTTTCCCTCCTTTCCCCTCTCTCTAAAATCAAGGGACATGTCCTATGGTGAGGATGCAAATGACAAAAACAACAACAACAAAGAACTAGCTTCCTCACCTCCTTCATTTCCTGAGGGAGTGAAAGTTCCAGGAGGCCAGGGACCTGGTACTGACTGCTGTAGTATCCCCAGGATACAGTAGGTGCTCAATAAATGACTAAAGGAACACACACTGGTCAGCCCATCCCCCCAGTGAAGGCTCCCTCTCCCCTTCAGGCGGCACCCGCACACACTTCAGGCTCGAACAAGACCCTGGGAGTCCCAGAAAAAGACATGGGGGCGGAGCTGGGAAAAGGTCAGGGTCTGTTTGCTACAGAATTGACTTTGAATCAAACGCAGTCCTGCTAGGTAAAGTCCATCCCTCTGCGGTGTTCTCAGCCCCCTTGCCCTGCCCCCCACCCAGATTCAGAAAGGCTCCTGGATCCTGTTCGGGTCGGGTGGAGGGGGCTTTGCTCCTGACTGAAATAGTGCGATCCAGTCCCTCCCTTCAAATCGGAACCCTACCACTACCACCAAGTCACCCGAGACACCTCTCCCAGGCTCTCTGGCCCTCCATCCCCTCCCCTCTCTCAGCCCTCTGTCTCCCCGTCCTTTTGTAACATTGAGGGAATGACTGTTTTTCAGGCCCTTTAGTTCCCCCTTCTTATACAGGGGAGGCGGCACAACTTTTCTACTAGTCACATGGCAGATAGGAAAACCCTTGTTGATATCACCTGTACATTATCGAATAATAATTGGTATTCCACAGGCCCGGGAGAGCTGAGACTGGAAACCAGCTTGTAGTGGAAGCTGGGATTTCCCTTTGTCCCACACGCTGGAGACCACCTGGGTTTGGCTGAGGCTGGAGCGGACACACAGACAGGAGACTCATTTCTGGCGGCCAGAGGAAATCGACTTCCCATTGCTAATTTCCTGCAGGGGAACCAGCTGGACACTCACCCCTTCCTTCTCTCACCCCTCCTTCTCAGCCCACCTGCTTCTAGGGAGCGCTGGGCATGGGGAAGGAACACTCAGCCACCTCTCTCTTCTCCCCCCACCTTGCCAGATCTGCCCACTATGGAGCCCCCAAAAGACAGCACAGAACGTCACACTCAGAATTCCACAGTGTGGCGGGGCCTATATAGTGCACAAGGTTACTTCTGACCCTTCCTTGGTACCGATGGTGAAACGGAGGCTCCGAGGGGGCACATCATGGGCCAAGACTGAGCAGATGTGTTCTTTTAAAATAAATAAATAAATAGGTCATCGATTTATTTTTTTAGGGAGGGAAGAAGGGGAGGGAGAAAGAGAGGGAGAGACGCATCTACTGGTTGCCTCTTGCGTGTGCCCCGACTGGGATCGAACCTGCAACCCAGGCATGTGCCCTGATCAGGAATTTGAACTGGTAACCTTTCCCTTTGCGGCGCAATGCCCAACCAGTTGAGCCACACTGGCCAAGGCCTGATTAGGTTTGTTCTTAACTAAAGAGCTTGCTTTTCCTGAATGATTTCTCTCCACACTCCCTGCACTCCTATAATTTCCCTCACCTTTCTGGGTTCTCAGACCCTCTTGAGAATCTGACGAAAGACACACGGACTTTCTCACCGTAAAAGCAAATGACTTGTAGTGTCTTGGGTGTCCCTCCACCACCTGACTCCCTTGCCAAGTCCCTCCCACCCCACACCCCCAGAATGAAGAACCTCTTCAGTTGGGACCTACAAGGTCTGCCCCAAAAGTATCGGCAGTGCAAACTGTTGTAATCATATTGACATTGGCTCAGTACTTTCGTGACAGACTTTGTGAGTTGCCTTCCTTACTCAGGCTTTGTTGGGGACTCAACTCCCAAGTCTCACAGGCCCCTGTCTATCTCAGAGAAACTCTACCTGTCTCAGAGGCCTCCCTGTTTGCCCCTCCCCAGAGGGGCAAGGGAGAGAGATAAGCCCGAGTGTGGAGCGGTAGTTGGGGACAAGATGGATTGGTCAGACCTCGGCCCCCACTTTATTCATCAGCTGCTCAGACCATATAAGTTTCTAGGCCTGCCAGCCACCCCTAAATCCAGCAAGGGTAAAGGACTGGGGTGGAGTGGAGAGGACAAGAGGGAGAGGTGACAGAGCCCCCCACATCTGCACCACCCTCGGCTCACCAGATTTGTCCTCAAAGCCACCAGGTCACCTCTCCTGTGAGCACTGGCTTCCCCCTCCTCCGGCCCCCATCTCCTCTGGCAGCCCCAGGGGACCGGCCAGCTCCAGTCTGCTCATTAGGGGACCAAATGTGATCACAAAGCCTCGCTCCCCACCTGGTGCCCTGGTGGCAGGCGGCAGCCAGGGGACAGTCAGGCCACGCTGACCGCCTTGCTGGATCTGTTTCCCCTTTCCTATCGAATAGGTCCCCATCTTCCCCAAAGCCCATGCCACCAGGAGGGTACACCAGGGTTCTGGGACTCTACCACTCTGATGTTCTAAATCCCAGCATTCCCAAACCCTCAGGTTCTATTGTTAGTCCAGTTCGAATTCATCGTTCTATTATTGTAACAGCATTCTGGAGCTTTACCTTTTTTCCAGCCTATTATTATTATCATCATGGCTTTCCATGCCCTTACCCAATATTCCAGGAGGCTCGCATTCCAAGATTTGAAAGTTCTATTGTTAGAACACTCGATGATTTTTTTTCAACATTCTATGACTTTCATAATCTATTATTAAACCCTCAGCGATTATTATCTTTGCCAAGCAAAAACATGAATGCGTATTTCCCTTTTTTTGCAGAAATGGAAACATACTCAGTGTACGGTGAACCCCACTTCCTTTCCCCCCTTCTGCAGTCCATTTTTTAACATTCTATCAGCCTGAAGTTCTAAGATTACGCAGAAGGTAGAATTATGATACTAAGAATCACAGGGGGAGAGGGCAGTGCTCTAGGGGGTTGGGAGAGATTAGTCACCACCTCCACCTAGACCCTAAATTCTCACCATCTGGGGAGGGGGAGGTACTAGGAGTCCAGGCTGCCCCCCGCCCTTGCCCAGAAGGCCTGGCCTCATCCCTTCCAACTGGCTCACGCCAGCTGAGTTATTATTCGTCTAGACACAAAACAAATTATAGGCCCTGTCCCAGGGGAGCAGTGGGCTTCATGGGGAGGGTCAGGAGGCAGAACCAGGCGGGAGTTAATCCTTGTCATCCCCTTCTAACCCGGCTTTCCTCCTCTCTCCATTTTTCTCTGAAATTCCTCATCTTGCACCCAAAGCAACTCTTGCTCCTTCTCCCAGGCCACCACCACGGTTTTAGAAATATTTGCTCTTCTCTGCTTCTAAAATGCTCCCTTCTGGGTTCCAGCCATTCACACTCACCCTGGCATTCTGCCCCCCTTCCCTGTGAAGACCTCCTACTCCAAATTAACCCAACTTGGTGGCAACAAAAGAATCCAGATCTCTGGATTTGGGCTTCCATGGAACTAGAGTCCCAACCCTCCGCCTGGCACTGACTCACTGTGAGGACTTCTGCTCTTGGGCCTTAGTTTCCCCATCTGTAAAGTGGGTGCGTGGCCTAGATGTCTTTGAAAGTCCTTTTGAGGCCACAGCTGTGAACACTGGAAACTGCCAAGATTCCAGTAGGAATCTCTTCGGATTGAAGGGTTCAGATAGCTTGATGACCTTTGACTTGAAGGTTGGAACCTTCCCAGTTCTCCACTCAGATAAGTCCCACATTCTGAGTCCTGCCATTCAAAGACCTCAGCATCTTGATTATATGATTCCCATCGGTTTCTATCATCTGGTCCTAACGGGACCTCCTCCGGAAAGGAAAAGTTCACCATCCTCATCCTCACCCCAAATCTGAATTTGAGTTCATCCACAGTGAGAGCTGGTGGGGAGCCCTCTTGGTGGGTTCAGGAGGAATGAGGTAGGGGTGTGTCCTACAGGGGACATTGGAGGGGGTGGCCCCTAGCCCACATCCTGCCTGAGTACACAGGCACTTCCCCATGCCGATGGCCCTCAGAAACTCCAGGGCTGCCCCCCCAGCCTACTTTGGAGGCCAGGGTGGGGGGTGTCCAGTTCAAGGAGAGGGGGACAAGGTAGGGGCAGGAAGGAGTTAATGGTGACCCAGCCAAATCCTGGAAGGGAGGAAATGTGAAGGGAAGTCCACCCCCCAGCCAGGAATTCCTGAAATTGGAGGGTGGGGTGGGTGGGGCCTCAGGAGCGGTGGGGAGACTGTGTGAAAAGGGTATTGAGGTCACAGTGTCACTCAGAGCTTACCTGCCCCAGGTAGCAACCCTACTGCCCTCCCCACCAAGCGGCTTTTCCCGCGCAAGCTCTGGGGACGGGCGAGGACTTGGGATGAGATGAGGACGGGGGTATGAGACACAGAAAGAGAGAGAGACCGAGAGACCGGAAGAGAGAGGGCAAAGAGATGCACCGAAACAGAAAGACGTGGAGGTGGAGGCAGAGAGAGCCTCACAGATGAAGAGGTGGTCAAAAGGCTGGGGGACAGAGGCAGAGGCGGAGAGAGAGACAGAGAGAGGGAAAGAGACAGGCAGAGGTACGGAAACAGACACAGAGACGTACAGGGATGTCCGGGAGAGATGCACCCAGAGGGCGAGGGCTCCGGGATCCAGCGACCTCAGAGACGGGCGGAGAGATGGATGGAGAGGGACCAAAGACAAAATGAACCTGAAGACGTCAGGTGAGCTGGATCCAGAGAGGGGCGGGGACCAGACGGCGCGGCAGACGGAGGCAGCCGACTTAGGGACGCAAAGCCCCCGGGGGGCGCGGGGGAACAGCGCCCCGCGGAGGCCGGACGACGGGCGCGGACCGGGGAAGGATCAGCACCTACCTGCGCGCAGGGGCTGGACGGGGCGGGCAGCGGCGCTGCGGCAGCTGCGAGTTCTGGGCTCGACGGTGGCCCGGGGACCCAGCGGTGACTGCTCCCGCCGAGGCTCCGCCCCTGCACGCCAGGCCCGCCCCCATTAACCCCTCCTTTGTCGCTCCCCCTTAACTCCTTTAAGCCTTCACCCCGCTAGAGTCTTCCAGGGCTGGGGCCATCTCACCTGCTGCTGGAACCCCTTTCTTCCCACATTAGTCCTTCAACGTGAGCAGCCTGGTTGCCCCCATCTCACGAACCCCTTTGCTGACTCTCCCTTCAACCCCATACTTCCGATTGGATCAAAGCCCCAGCTCTGGGGGGAACTCCTCCATCGACTCTCCTTGAGCTGAGCCATTTCCTCCCTCCCAAGACCCCAAACCTAAGTCATTAACTTTCTGGTCACCGCATGTCCCCGCAAGGGGGCAACAATGGGGTTGCGTTAAGTCCCCAGTCCCAGGGTCAGGGCCACCCCTGGAAGGACTTCAGAGGCTTGCAGTCCCAGCCCTGCCCCTTAGCCAGACCTTAGGCTGGTGACCTCTCTGTGCCTCAGTTTCCTCTTCTGTCAGTGTGGTCACAGCATAGTCCCTTTGTCATGGGAATGTCATTTTGAAGTGTCAGTACTATTAACTTTTTGTATGGTTCCCAATTCCTCGTTTTTATTTACTTTTCCCCATAGAATTGATCACCATCTAATATTCTATCCATGTCACTTATTTTTTTCCAAATTATTTGCCTCCCACAAGAAGGGTCATTTGTCACAAAGTGTTTTTGTGGCTGGTTTGTTTGCTATTGTGTCTGTTGCCTACCAGTCCACTGTGCACATGATAGGTGTGCAGCGCACAGTGTTTTCAGGGAGCAAACACATGAATGGTAAGAGTTTCCAACATATTGACTTATTTTTATTACCATCGCCATAAATTGGTCATAAGGATTCACTCTTGATCAAAACACTTGGGACAGACCTCGTACGCAGCACTCAAATATGGCAGCTATTAGGTTTGCAAAATCTTGTTTATTTATTTATTTTCATAAAAAGAATGCCCGGATCTTAAGTACAATGAGTTGTGACAAACAGATACACCCATGTGATTAAGGACCCAAATCAGGGTGGCAAACGTTTCCATCACCCCAGACCTTTGTGCTTTGCCCCTTTCTGGGAAGTTCTCACACTCAACTTCATCCCCAGAGGCAGCATTGTGCTTCTTCTTCTTTTTTAAAAAATATTTAATTTCATTATTTTCAGAGAGAGGGGAAGGGAGCGAGGCAGAGAAGGAGAGAGACATCAATGTATGGTTGTCTTTCACCTGCCTCCAGCTACGGACCTGGCTGGAGACCTGGCTTTGCAACCTGGTTATGTGCCCTGGCTGGGAATCGAACCAGCGACCTTTGGGTTCACAGACTGGCACCTATCCACTGAGCCACCAGCCAGGGCCAGTTTTTTTTTTTTTTTTTTTTTTAATGATAGCTACTACAGACATTCGCTGTGTGATTTTGGACAAGTGACTACACCTCTCTGAACTATATTACAGCCTACCTCTCTGGGCTTTTGAGGAAAATAGAAAGTAAAAGGGTTAACTAAGGGCTCAAGTGACCTGCAACACGCAGCAGACTAAAGGCATTTCCTTCTACCTTCCCACTGGGGCAAGTGGGAGAGCAGGGGACACAGCTAGATACAGATCCAAGGAAGGTGTCAGGAAGGCTTTAGCCACTTCCTGCAAATAACCCCATAGACATCCTATTGGCCCCCTGACCATCCCAAGCTCTCCCTACAGAGAAATCCTGGGGCCCACTGGTGGGCAAGGGCTCCCCTCTCTCCTGGGCTCACCCTAAATTCATGCTGCGATTCGGTCAAGGTCTGAAGGGATATTTTAGGGCAATGTGCAGCGTGAAGAAAGGACCTTGCAAAGCATGGAGAGGGACCAGGTGACCAGCCTCAGCAAGAGCCAAGCCATTATGACCCTTAGGGCAGAAAGCTTCAGTTTGCAGGAATGCAGCCACCGCAGGGTGGCTGGGAGAGCCGGAAAAGAAACACTCCACCTCTCTCCTCTGACCCTCGGGCTCCCTCTCAGTGGCTCTCATTGGCAGAACCCAACCAGAAAGCCGAGGACAAGTGACCCCGTGGGTGGAGTCTGCACAGGGGAGTCTCACAGGGCCGGCGCTGGAGGAGCAAAGCGGAGTAACCCTAGCGGCGTGGGGAGTAGGCGGGGGAGAGGGGTAGGCACGTGGAGAATTACCAGCGCCACTTTTCTCACAGAACTTTCCAGGCACATTTTTTCCACGCAGGTTTGAGGCTGGGCACAAGGGGGCGACAGAGCGCTAAAGGGACCCAATGACACTCCCGCTGGACTAGTACCAGCGGGGTTTGCAGGTTGCTTCTGCAGTGTTTCCCTCCCTTAGGAAAAGATGGGCTAGATCAGTTGTCGCTGGGAAACTGCAGAGCTCTGAGCTGTCCACCCCAGGCGATCATTTGTAGATGTGAGAAAAGGAAACATAGGTATGAAGGGTCTACATTATTTTTATGTGCTGTACTGTCCAGGAAAATCCTGTGTTTGCTACCTTATTATATTTCCATCAGAGCAGCGGTTCTCAAAACCTGGTCCCTGGCGAGGGGTTGGGGGAACTGCATTGTCATCATAACAAGATCTGCAGGTGATTCTAATGCTCCTTCAAGTTTGAGAGCCACTCAACTGGAGAATAGGTTTTAAAAACCTATGCCTAGCCCTGGCTGCTGGCACAGTGGTTAAGGCGCCGGCCTGCGAATCCAAAGGTCGCAGGTTCGATTCCCAGCCAGGGCACATAACCAGGTTGCAAACTGCAAGATATGGTAGGTGAAACGCAACCATACCTTGATGTCTCTTTCCCTCTCTGCCTCTCTCCCTTCCCCTTTTTCTAAAAATAATGAAATAAAATCTTAAAAAACAAAAAAACAAAAAACTGTGCCTCTGACATTTAAAAAGTAAAGTAAATAAGTAAACAAATGGCCTTGATTGGTATGATTCAGTAAGTTGGGTGTTGTCCTATGAACCGAAAAGGCCACCAGTTTGATTCCCAGTCAGGGCACATGCCTGGGTTGCCGTCCAGGTCCCCAACTGGGAGAAGGCAACTACACGTTGATGTTTCCCTCTTTCTCTCTTCCCCTCCATCTAAAATAACTTAAAAAAAATTTTTTTAAAGATGCAATTAGATGGCATCACTATAAATTATCTAGACTACCAACAGTGAGGGAATAAGAGAAACTCAATTCCTACCCTGTGATGTGGTAAGTCAAGGTAGTGGTTACTCTGAGAGGTGGGCAATGACTGGGAGGTGGCATAAGGAACTTGTGGGGGCTCCAGGTGTTTCTCCATCCCAAACTGGCTGCACGAATGGGTTGTGAACTCAGCAAACTACACATTTATGGCGAATGCAATTGTGCTGTATGTTAAACACCAATAAAAAGCAAAAGTAGCCCTGGCTGGTAGCACAGTGGATAAGGCACCGGCCTGAGAACCCAAAGGTCGCAGGTTCGATTCCCCAGCCAGGGCAACATAGCTAGGTTGCAAGCCAGGTCTCCAGCCAGGTCTGTGGCTGGAGGCAGGTGAAAAGCAACCATACATTGATGTCTCTTTCCCTCTCTGCCTCTCTCTCTTCCCCTCTTTCTAAAAATAATAAAATAAAACATTTTTTAAAAAAAGTGAAAGTAAGACGTTTGCTCAATGTTACAGGTACTGAGTGGAGAAATTTCTAGTGACCACATTTAAGCTGGTCCAGCTGGGTTCCTCCTAGACCACCCAGTTGTAGAAGCCGGCAACTTTTTATTGTTTGTGCTGGTTGGAGTTGGGTTTCTGTCCCTTGCAATCCAGAGTCCTTAGATCCTAACTCAGGTGTTCTTTGTGTTATAGGCCCGGCTACTCTGAAAACATTTCTTGCCCTATTTATAAATCTTGTGGAATAGATGGAGGCCTCCATGATTTTATACAACTCCAAGTCCAGGGTCACAATCATTGGTCCAATGGTGGTACTTCACCCAAATGGAGCCAATCATGGTGGACCAACCCAGCAGGTCAAGTTGATTTATCTGCAGATGAGCCAATCACAACCTTTCCCTGGGGTTTTTGGCTTTGGGGCTCAAGGCTGGTTGATGTGAGCTTTGCAGCTGCTGGGTGCAACCTTGTGTGAAGAGTGCTGGTCCCAGAGAAAAATGCTCACTCGTAGGTAAGAGATGGGACGATGGGAGTGTCTTGTTGGCCCTCAAACACTTGGTTCAGCGGCCCTGAATCCAAGAGGCACTTGGATTGACTTGAGGGCCAGATGAGCTCTCTTTTGGCCGAAGTTAGAGCGAGCATGGTTTCTGTCACTTGTACCCAATAAAGACCCAAGTAATGATGGTCCCTCATCAAACACTGTAATCCACACATATACACACACACTCCATACACACACAACTATAGACACACTCCATCTATGACACACACATATGCGGATCCTGACACTCCACCTTAGTGCACATCTTTATTTGTGGATGATATAAAAGAATAAACTTAAAAAACACCCCAAACCAAACAGCTGCCCCAAAATAATGTGACCCTCCCCTCTTCCCACCCCAATAAATAGAGACTTCTGTCAGTCCACCCTTTCACTCCCATAACCCTCTCTGCTATAGACATACTCTGGGTATATATTACTCTACTCGGCAATAGACATCTCCCGAAAATAGAATTCCAACCCTGCCACCTGACTCTACCCTGGCCTGCTAACCCACTTTAGACCACCCGCCACTGCAGTATGCTGGTGTCCTTGCCCCCAGTGGTCAGGGCCATGCTGTCATCCCACAGGAAGGCCACGTTCGTCACGTGGCTACTATGTCCACCGTACTTGTGGCTGAGGGCCTGTGATGGAAAAAGAAAAGGAAGTGAAAGGTCAAAGGGGATAATGCCACTCCACGTCTTCCCAAGCTGACCCCCTTCTTTTCTGCTTAATAAACTTCTCCTTTAAGAGCCAGGGCAACAGACCTGATTTCTTCAACAAGCCAATGGCATTGGGAAAAAAAAAAAAAAAAAAAGAGTCCTTGCTGGTTGGTTCTGTGGACTGAGTGCCTGCCTGCAAACCAAAGGGTCACTGGTTCAATTCCCAGTCAGGGCACATGGCTGGGTTGCAGGCCAGGTCCCCAGTTGGGAGTGCTCAAGAGTCAACCACACATTGATGTTTCTCTTCCTCCCTTCCCCTCTCTCTAAAAATAAATAAATATAAATCTTTAAAAAAATGAGTGTGCATGTGGGGGAGGCTGTTCTGTACGACAAACTATGAGACATAAACAAATGCAATGTCTGGATCTTTATTCAAAAAAAACAAATGTAGCCCTGACTCAGTGGATAAGGTGCCGGCCTGCACTGGCCTGCGAACCCAAAGGTCGCTGGTTCGAATCCCCAGCCAGGGCACATAATCAGGTTGCAAGCCAGGTCTCCAGCCAGGTCCGTAGCTGGAGGCAGGTGAAAGGCAACCATACATTGCTGTCTGTCTCCCTCTCTGCCTCTCTCCCTTCCCCTCTCTCTAAAAATAATAAATAAAATCTTTTAAAAAAGTTGTTTTTTTTAACTTATTTTTAGAGAGGGGAAGGGAGAGAGAAAGAAAAGAAGGGAAACCAGTGTGCAAGAGAAATACCAATCCCATTTATCAGTTGCCTCTCTTACACCCCCAACCAGAGACCTGGCCAGAAACTCAGGCATGTGCCCTGACCGGAATCAAACTGGCAGCCTTTCAGTTTGTGAGATGATGCCCAACCCAATGAGCTAAACCAGCCAGGAATTTTATTTTTAAGTACAAGGGGAAAAAGAAAAAAAAGAACAGAAGAGAAAGAGGAAAAATGTATGCCAAATCTGGTAATGGCAGAACATGGGTAATAAATGCAGGAGGGATCACGGCACTCTGATCTGCTTTTATGTTTGCAAATTTCAAAATAAAATGTTAAAACAAATTTCACCTCTGTTGAACCAGAGATTATTAAAATTAACATCGCATTTTATGGTAGACACAGGTTATTTGCAGGTTGTCTATAAATAAGTTAAGTATACTCAGTGTTTTTAGACAGATAGTTGCTGACATTTATGAATCGAAGAAATCCACTTTTAGCCCTGGCTGGTAGCACAGTGGTTAAGGTGCCGGCCTTCGAACCCAAAGGTCGCAGGTTCGATTTGCCAGCCAGGGCACATAACCAGGTTGCAAACCAGGTCTCCAGTCAGGTCTATGGCTGGAGGCAGGTGAAACGCAACCACACATTGATGTCTCTCTCCCTCTCTGCCTCTCTCCCTTCCCCTCTTTCTAAAAATAATGAAATAAAATCTTTTTAATAAATAAATAAGTAAAAAAGAAATCCACTTTAAAATTGTATTTCCAGCCGCTCTCAAAACCTTGCAAGTCTGACCCTGGAGGGCGTGACTCAGTGGATAGAGTACTAGCCTGCAATGTGAAAGGCTAGTGGTTCGAGTCCCAGTCAGGGCAAGAGGCAACTGATTGATGTACCTCTCATACGTCAATGCTTCTCTCCCTCCCCATCTTTCTAAAGATAAATAAAATCTTAAAAACAAAACCAAAATCTTTGTAAGGCTGCACTAAATCAGCTCCCTTCCACCCCGACCCCCAGGAGTGGGGTATGATGGGCTGGCTGTCCCCTAGCCTCTCCCTGAACCTCATTCAATTATTCTCACTACCTGTCTGACCCTGTGGCCTTGAAGTTTGTGCCTCTGTCCTAGGAGAATCTCAGATGCCGCAGATCCAAAAACCTTAGACCTGTTGCCACTTGGAACTGTCATGCCACTTGGAATGTCAGCTCAGTGAGGTCAGCGACCCCATTTGACTTTTTTGCACTTTAGATTCAAATTCATCAACCTTCAGGTTAAGAAAGGCCCTTGGATCAATCCCATTACCCTCCTTGTTCAGATGGGTAAATTGAGGCCCGGAGAGGGCTAGAGGTGAATGAATTCAGGCTGCCTTAATCTTGCCCTCATTGCTGCTTGCTACCTCCACCCTGCCAGCCCCCCAGAGGGACTCACTCGAGGCTGACAGCAGGGGTAGCTGAAGAGGTGGACTTTGCCAAAGTCATCAGCTGAAGCCAGCAACTTTTCGTTGTGGGAGCGGGCCACTGCGTTAATGTCAGTACCATCCGCTCCCTCAGACCAGATCCCTGTGGGCGAGATGGGAGGTGATGGTGTTGAGATGTCATCAGGAGCCAGGGACCCCCAAAAAGGAACAAGCCCTGGCTCCAGCTTTCTGCCTTCTTTTCACCTAGCCTGTCTCTAGCCAGGGATGGGAGTCAGAATCTTGAGGAAATGCCTATCTGACCTTGGGCCTCACAGATCAAAACCCTTGGTGGCCTCAGAAAGGAAGCTCAGGTATCACCATGATATCTCCAAACCCTGCCTGGCCTGGTTCTCTCACTGCTCCAGCCTCATCCTTCACCGTTGCTCCCCTGGAATTCTGCAATGATGTAGCCTTCTTGCATTTCTCCAAACGACAAGCTTTTGTCACCTCTGGGCTTCTGTACTTGCTATTATATTCCCTTTGCCAAGAGACTTCTTCACTGTCCTGGAATATATCTCATCCTCCAGCTTGGATGTCCCCTCCTCCAGGAAGCCCAACCTGAATCCCTTGCAGGCTGAGGCCAGACATCACCTCTGGGCTTCCTTGTCCCTGCTTGGTCTACTCTGGGTTGTTCAGGGACAGGTCTATCTCCCCAACCAGACTATAGGCTCCATGACACCACAGGTGTAAAAGAGCGAGTTTCCCTTCCTGGAGGTAACCAATTAGAAGAGCCCGTGAAAACCACCAGCCAGGGATGTTTTTTGGAACTTCGGTGTTCCAGAACTTACCAAACACCCCAAACCCCAGGACACAAGTAGCTGTGGCCCATTCCACATTCCTCACAGCGTCAGCATTAGTGATCTGCTTACAAGTGGCCGGGTCCCCTGGGGGCAGGAAATGTGGGAGGGATTCAGAGCTGGAAGAACTATTGACTTAACCATCCACCATCCACTTCACAGAGGACAAACACTGAGGTCCAAGAAGTGAGGGTTCCAGGGCTTATTCTGTGTCTCCCTACTGGCCCAAGGGGCGGAGTTCTAGCTCCTAGTACCCCAAGACCTGAACGGCCTTTGGCTTAGAAACCTGCACCCCACCCAGAAAGGTAAGGACTTGCTGAAAAGTGGAATCTACCAAAGAGGAAATGAGAAGCCAGGAAACCAACCAATCAGAACAGCCCGTTAAACACAACAGTCAGGGGAGAGAGACTTTGAAGAAGCCCCGTCCTATCCCCCACCCCCACCTGGCCTCTGTTTGGGAACTCAAGGAAGGCTACGCCAATCACTCAACGTAAATAAGGAGGCTGTAGGAGAAATGCCTTTGGGTCTCGGAGAACTCACAGTACAGAATCTCATAGTCCCCAGAATTGGTGACAAAGCAGCTGCTGTCCTTGGCCCAATCCAGGTGGGTGATGAAACTGGAATGGCCCTGCAGGAAGAAGTGGAATTAGAGGTAGAAGGGGCAGGATTAAAAGAGGAAGGATGGCTGGCAATATATTTGTGTGAGAACACAAAAGGGGCTGAGGAAAAGATACACAGGGTTTGGGAGCGTGGAGGCGGGGTCAGGCTACCAGGGGCGGGGCTAGACAAAAAGGGCTTAGAACACAAGGGGAGTTTAGACCATGTGGGCGGAGCTAGACACAGAGGGATGGGCTTTGAATACAAGGAGCAGCTGGGCTACACGGGGGTGCTTAGACTGTGAGGGGCGGGGCTACAAGGGGCAGGCTTAGGCTGTGGGCGGGGCTACACAAAGGGGCGGGCTTAGACTGTGGGGCGGGGCTACACAAAGGGGCGGGCTTAGAACACAGGGTGGGGTAAATGTGTGGGCAGGGCTAAGACTTCCTCAGGTGATCAGGGCAGAGTAGAATGTTGAAGCTGTGCTCCCTTGAGGTAGAAAATTCGTTAATTCTGCACCCCCCAGACGGGGGTGGCGGCACGAGCTGGGGCCACTGCCCACTCACCGAGCACTTGCCCAGGCGGCTGACCTTGCGGCCGCCCTGGTCCACCGTGTACACGTACACCAAGTTGTCGTGGGAGCCCACGGCCAGGTACGCCCCGTCTGGGGGAGGGGGAGGGGGCTATGAGGAGGCACCCAGGCTCCGACCCCTCCTTGCTCAGATTCAGCCCCCCACTGTCCCAGGCTCCTCAGCAGTCCCAAGCTCCATCCCCACTAGACCCACAGCCAGGCCTGGCCTCACAGGCTCCACTCCTTCCCCCTGACCTAACTCTGAGCCTCGGTTCCCAGGTCCTGCCCCTTACCTGGGGAGAAGCTGACCACCGAGATCTGTTCATTGCCATCTGTATGGATAGCCACCAGGTCATGGGTCTCCGTGTCCAGCAGCAGCCATCTTTAAGGAGAAGGCACGGGAGTGGAGGAGGAAGGGTGAGCTGATCTGACAGGAGGGAGCAACCCCAGGCCTGAGGGAGGAGCTCCTGAAGACATTTGGGAGAAAGGCTGACTGCAGAGGGATGTGGGGAGATCAAGCCTTAGCAAACAGTTGGTACCTAATTAATGTCCTCTGTGGGTTCTTGGGCAGTAAGGAATATAGGGGGTCAAGGGACAGTTCAGGGGAGGGGAGAGCAGAGAAGCCCTCCCCAAATGCCCAATTCAGCTTTACCTGCCAGTCACCGTGCCCACGGCCAGGACAGAACCACTGGGGTGGAAGCCAGCACAGCGGGCAGGGTCCTGGGGAGTGAGAAGAGGCAGGGCTCAGAGCTGGGGACCCGCATCCATCTGGCCATTCCACTGGCTCAGAGACAACTCTCAGACAGGCAGGAAGGCTCTCACTTCCCTCCTGGAACCCCTGCCTTCACAAGCCAGTTCGAACAGAAAACATCCCTTCTGCCACTGGGGATCCTGGATCCTTTTTAACTTCTGTTCTGAATTCCCACAGCTTGATTCATCCAAGATGATTTACTTTAAGTAATTTTCTAGACTAAGACTATTAGGACAAAAGGTATCTGTATTTTTAAGAATTTTGATATATAATACCAATTTACTATGTCCATGAAAATATACAGACTTCTAATATTCCCAGCTTTGTCTGAATGATGGTTTCTTCACATCTTTACACATCTTCACACCCAGCACTTGATCATTTTTAAAGTTTTGGGGGCACCGGGCTGGTTCAGAAGCCGGAGAGCACCAAAGAATCAGACCTAGATTCAAAGTGGCTATGATCCCTACTAGTTATATAACATCCAATAAATTTCCCTGTCACAGCCTCAGTGGTCTCATCTGGTAAGGGGAGATCAATACACACTTTCCAGGATCATTATAAGCAAGGTGTAATGTCCTTAGTCTGGTTAGTTGAAAGTAACATGGCCCATGGGAGGCACTCATTAAGGTCAGCTATAATTATAATTACACTGTGATGATGGGTGACTAATTTTACCTTTCTGGGCCTGATTGTGAGTGGGGATTTGTCATCTTTGTGGAGATCAAGGGGGTAAAGTTAAAAAGATGGTGTGCGTAGCCCTGGCTGGTGTGGCTCAGTGGATTGAGCGCCAACCTGAGAACCAGGTCTCACTTTTGATTCCCATTCAGGGCACATGCCTGGGTTGTGGGCCAGGTCCCCCCAGTTGGGGGCATGCAAGAGGCAACCACACATTGATGGTTTCTTTCTCTCTCCTCATCCTTTCCCCTCTCTCTATAAATAAATAAAATCTTAAAAAATGATGTGTGCAAAGTGCTCAGTCAATTTCTCTAAGCGTGGTCACCCAAATTGGAATAACAAGGGAGCTCATTACAAACTGCAGATTTCTGGTCAGTCCCCAATTCAGACCCCTGAATCAAGCAAGACTCTGTGGATGGGACTTGGAATTCTGTGTTTTGAACAATTTCCACGTGATTCTGATGCCCTGGAGAGCTGGAAAACTGCTGTGTTCAGCACAGGGTCTGCCATAGAGCAACTGCTCAATGAAGCAGCTGGGATTAGGATTATTATACATGCCCGAACAATGTCCAAGGCATTAATGATTGATAGAAGTTCAAAGGGCATCCAGTGCTCAAGGATCAGAGATAACCCTGGACTGCTGGAACAAAACCTTGAAGGGTGGTATGAGGGATATGATGAACTGACCTTCCAGTGTCCCATGCTGCACAGGCGGGGGAGCTTAAAAACTACACTGTCCAGAATCCCTTGCAGCTATGGTTCCACTGTGACTTGAGTCTGATAATAAGTTGCACGTTTGCAGGTTCCCATAGGCCCTAGCATAGCAAAATGGCATTTACTATGCTAGTGAGTAGTCACTAGCTTTGAAAAGCAAGGGCACAGAGCAAATGTAGCCATGGTTGGGTCACTCTAGAGCAAGAGTCCAAAAGAACCTTCTGCAACGGTAAAGGTTTGCAGTTTTCAATATGGTAGCCACCAGCCCCGTGTTTCAAATGTAGCTAGTGCAACCGAAAACTAAATTTTTAATACTATTTACATTTTAAAGTTAATTTTAAACACATTTTAAAGCCACATGTGTTGGACAATGGAGCTCTCAAGCCAATATTTGCAGCAACCACAGCTTCCTGTTTCCTGGATTGCGGCCAACATGATGGCATTTTCCTGAACCCAGTGGTTACGGACTTCCCGCCCTCCTAACTGTGGCCAGGGCAGTGGCTCCCCTGTGGGTCGGTTCTGTGGTACTGCTCTGGGTATCCTTCCAGTCGAGGACCCTCTCCTCCAGCCCTTCCGAGCAAGTTTTTAAGGGTACGAGTTTGTAAGGGAGTATTAAATGCCATCTGCTTAAACAGACTGGGTGTGGTTTTCCATCTGATGCATTGAGTCCCGACACATTGACACACGCGTGTTAGGACGGCGTGTTAAGTCCCCAGGCCCTTACTTCAATGGTCCTGCTCCAGATGGGCTGGTGGGACTGCACGTTCCACAGATGCACCAGCTTATCCTGCCCGCAGGTCACAAACTGTGCCCGGCTGGGGTGTGTGGTCAGGCCCCACAGCTCCTCCACGTGGCCCTGGCAGAAATGGGAGATAGCAGGTTTGAAACCACAAATCCTGACCCTTTTCCCCCAAGACTGATGCCAGAAAGTAGTGCTGGACTAGCCCAGCAAGGCATCTGCCCACAGGTCACCCAGGATAACCATTTTTCCAGTGTGTCTAAAGGAGGCTGTGATGGGGGAGACCCCTGTCTGTGAGGCTTGAGGCAAATACACCCCAATTTCTGCTTCCAGTTGCACAGTGGGAGCATGATGGGTAGGAGCTTGACGCCCAGAAGGCTGTAGCATCCCATGTAGTCAGCCCAGTAGGTCTGACTTCAGCTTTCTCATACTGACTGTGGCAGTCATCTGGGCAGGGGACTTCTTGGAGCCTCAGTTTGATTGTCCGTAAAATGGGGCGATCATAGCAGTAGTGTACTGAGTGGAATCATGGATGGAAAGAGTATGAAGCTAGTGCAAAGCAATTACCAAGTGGAAATGGCTCTTATTATTCACAACATAGACTATGAATATATTGTTAATATTATTCATGAACATTGATCATGAATATAACTATAATAATGCTAATACCTAATCTAATTAATTTAACCAATCCTCTAAAATGTTGGTATTATGATCGGAAGTCTCCAAGGTCTCTTCTGGAGACACCTAGAAAATCCCTCCGGCCCTTGAGGAGGGCTCTAAATGCAGCAGCATGGATTTCAGTTAGCCTGTCAGAGGGAACATTGCATGGAGGGGGTGATGGGAGGGGGTCGTTGAACAAGTAGCAACTTGGCCAAGACTCTTTGAGCATTTACTCTGGGCCAAGCACATGCTCTGCTGTCCTCCCACTTCAGAGGCACAGAGAGGTTACTCACTTGCCTCATATCACACAGCTAATGAGTGACAGGGCCACAGTTAGAACCCAGACTGTCACACTACAATCACACTATACCACCTTATGGGAGGTAGGATTGTTAAGTGGGTGGGGGGTCAGGTTTTGGCACACCAAGAGGGAGGAGCTGTAAGAGAAACAGGCAGACTCAAGACGGCCCTCCCAGATCCTTGAACCTGGAGACCTGGGGGGTATGTGGCCCAAAGTATGTGACAATCGGCCATAGCACTTAACCTGATCGGAAGAGGTGGGCAGCACAGCTGGAGAGGGGTTCTTAGGGACCCCTGCCGCTTGCTAACAGTTCACCAGTTCATTGCTGGATTGTGGGGAGTTCTGGGAGGTGTCCTAGGTCAGGGGCAGGGTTATGGAACAAGAGCAGGGAAGGAACAGTAACTGGTGTTGGCCAGGCTGGAGAAAATGGGATGGGACAGGGAGGTGAGGAAAAACTAGAAAAGGAAGAGATGGTGGGGTAGGGAGGTGGGCAGAAGAGAACTCACCTGGATGAGCAGTGAGAAACCAGTGTGGACAGAGCCCTGAAGGATGGAGTTGCGGGTGGTCCCCACATACAGCGTGTCTCCCCTGCCCTCCGCCACGGTGCGCACAGGGCCAAAGTCCTCAGGAACCTGGGCGGGAAAGGCAGAGAAGGAAGGCAGATAAGCCTCAGACACACACCTGGGGTGGGGCTAGAAGTGACAGGCTGGGGGGAGGAGGGTCTAGTATTAGGAGCCCTAGTGGATGAGGGAGCCTCCTCACCTCCACCTCCTGCAGCTTGCTGTAGTCAGAACCCCAGAGGATCACCCGCCGATCGCGGCCACCTCCGGACACCAGCGTCCCGTCCCGCAGGGCGCAGAGCCCAAACACGCCGCCATCGTGGGCACCCGGCACCACCTGTGTGATGCGGTTTCCCCCTTTGGGAAGGCCAGGGACAGGGGTCAGCATGGGGCAGTTTCCCCTGAAAGCACCTCAAACTCCCAACACTATACCCAGACATTCACCCACCTTTCTACCCAACCACTCATGTGTTCAAATGCCCTGTCATCCATCCATTAGTCTGAACTAACATCTTCCCAACCACACACTCACCATCTATTCATCTGTTCACCTATCCACGGGTCTGTCCCCAGCCACTCCCCAACCCAACTATCCAACCACCCAGCCATCCACCCTTCCTTCCTGCCATCCATCCAGTCATCAATCCACCTCTCATCCATTCCCTCTCCTGTTTCATCCATGTACCCACTCACCAATCAATCCATCCTACTAGCCAAACATCCATCCATTTCCATCTACCCACTCGTCTGTCAATCTAGCCATCCATCCATTCATGCATTCACTCATTTAATCAACAATTATTTAACTAACATTTACTCTGGGCCCCGCCCTTGGTTAGAACCATCAACTCATTTATTCATCCAGTAATCAACTCACTTCCTAGAACAATCCATTCTTCATAACATATTAATCTAAGCTAAGATAACCATTCATTCATTGATTCATTTATCACTTTATAGATCTACTGCCTGGAAAAAGGCCTATTTATTCACTAACACAGTTATCTATTATGGGGAAAATCACTCATTTTTTTAGTTGTCCATTCACCTAAGCATCCACTATTAATGAGAACAGCACATTAATTAACTCAACTCCTCCATTCATTTACTCATTCTTCATGAACGAATGAATGAATGAAAGAGGAGTTGTTCACTGACTAGAACAAGCCCTCATTCATTCATTCATTCATTGCTCTGGGACAAATCTCCTGTCCACCTATCCATCCGTCCACCCACAGCTGGGTTAACCCATTCACGTATAGTTCAAACTTGATCCCCGATACGGGATTTGCAGAGAACAAGGGTGGAAATAAGTGAAGATCTCATAGAGGTGGGCTATTGGAGCTGAGCCTTGATGAGGGTGTTGGAACTGAGTGAATAAGGATTTCATCTGTTTTATCATCCAGTCCACACCAGCTCAGTCAGAGGAAGGGAAACGCAGCCAAAGGTGGGTAGGGAGGACTTGGCTGGAGACCAAACAGGTGGGGCGCACTCACCTTTTCCCCAGACATAGAGGTTCCCTCCAGAGTCCCCAGTCACCACATCGCCACCCTCCAAAAAGGTCACACACAGCATGTACTTAGGTTTCTCGTGTTTCTAAGGGTGGGGAGAAGGGGATGGTGTCAGAAGCTGGGTGGCCTCCCAGAGCTCACCTGTCATCCAGGAACCCAGTGCAGGAATTCCCTGTGCTTTCCCACCAGGCACTGCGTAGAGCACCCCCATTTGCATCCCCCCTCCATGGGGCGCTCAGGTTGCCGAGTTTCTGACCACACTGCCCTTTTCCCATCCCTGAACCTACTCCCTGCCCACTCTCCCTTCCCTGACTTCTGTTCCTCTCCCTGTCCTCAGTTTCCCCTGCTCTCTTCCCCTTGGATTCTCCTCTCTGACCTGACCCTCGCTTCCCCACTCTTCCTCCCTCTTTCCCTCCCCACCTCTGTCTCTAGGTCCCTCTCTAGCCCCATCCCACCCTCTTCTGGGTATCTGGTTCATTTCCAGGCAGGGGAGCCCTGTCGGAAACGATCTTCTCTCCCAGGCCCTCTGCTTCCCTCTGTTTCTCTTGGTGCCTGGCCCTCTCCGCCAGCCGGTCCCTGACCTCCCTGTAGCCCCCATTTATCAAGTATGTACAATCCGCTAGGTGCTGCTAACCTCTTTACCCCACTGAATCCTCACAACTTCAGCGTTAACATTAACGAGGATCATCCCCTGTGGTGTGGATAAGGAAACCGAGGCCCCAGCAAGCAACACCTCAAGCATCTGCATCATCTCCAGCTCCTAGGACCCTCTGGAGTATCCTGTTGTCGGCTTGGGTGTCACTGCCTGCCTCTCGCAGGCCCAACCTACCCTTCTACCCCAGGCTCTCACCTCGAAGAGGCCCTGCCGCTTGCTCAGGCTGCCCCCTTCCAGGCTCCAGAAGTGGATGTGGGATTTCCCGCAGGTGATGAGCATGGTGGAGTCTGTGGGGTGGAAGGTGGCCACGAGCACAGCCTCATTGGAGCACTTTGGGGAGTGGGAGATCTGGGTGAGGTCCTCAAAGGCAGCAGGGCCACCCCCCCAACCCCACGTGGGACTGCCACGTACAGCTATATGGGTTATGAACTCACTGCACACCCACATCTGTATCTCTTCTATCCTGGCAACTGGAGCACGGGAGGCAGAGGCAAGTGTCTTGCTGTTATGTTAACGAAGACACCATAATCCAGCAAAGCATTATGGTGTCTTCATTAGAACAGCAAGACCCTTGGACAGCCCTGCTCCTCATCAAGCACTGTGCTAAGCACTCTGCACTTAACCCCACAATACCCTGTGAGGTAGGGCTCATTAGTGCCCTCCTATTACAGATAGAGAAGTGAGGTTCAGAGACATCAAGTCACTTGCCTGAAGCCACACAGTAAGTGTCATGTTCAGAGTCAATTCACATAGGTCTGACTCCAGAGCCCAGGTCTCCTTGCCCTAACCCAGAATGAGGTGAGTGACCTTGGGCAAGGAGTTCTCCCCTCTACCATGCCCCAGGTTCTTCATCTGCAAATAGCCCCCTGCCCAGGGATGGAAGTCAAGGTCATTCTTGGTCATCAAAGGACTGTAGATGATCATCACAGCCCCCTCACCAACCCTTCTGTTGGGCCTGGTCCACCCACCCATATTCCAAGTTCAAAGCCAAAGTCCTACAAGGAAGATGCTACCATTATCCCCATTTTACAGATGAGGCAACTGAGGCTCAGAGAGGGCAAGCCCAAAGTCATATAGCCAGCACATGGCAAAGCCAGGACTTAAATGTGAGTCTCTCTGATGCCACACTCCTCACCACTGACATCTGGCCAGTCCCACTGGGGTATCCCAAGGAGAAGGGATGAGAACAGTCACCCACCTTGCTGTCCACCACCTTGGCCTCCTTGGCCCAGTCCCACACGGAAAGCATGTGATCATTGGACTCATCCACCGCACAGAGCAGGTTGCCTCCATTCTAGGAGAGAGGGAAAGGTGAGTCACATTCCACCCTTACCCCCAATACTTCACCTGCTGGGGTATTTGCCACCCACACCTGTTTTAAGATTTTCAAAGGCTGTGACTCATGTCACATGAAGTGCATTAAAATATACTCCCCATCCAGCAGCCATTACAACACTCATTTAAAAGGTTTTTTTAATAATTTTAATTTTTGAAATGACTTGTCCCTAAGAAGTTAATGTCATTTTCCCTCAGGTACAATTTCTCTACAGTCATAACACAGTCAGGGATTCTTATGAAATTATCTAATCTCCATTTTCCTGTGGAACGACCTTTACGTTCATGAAATTAACCAATTAATAAAGTTGGTAAAATGTTGTTTTTGTACCTTTAGTTAAACGTAGATTCACTTTGATTTTGCAGGTTTTTCTCACACACACACACACACACACACACACACTCTCTCTCTCTTTGGCAATAAAATACAGTTTTTCCTCCCAATTCAAGGCTTCTTAAATATGTGTGGGAGGATCGGTTGTTTTTTAATTCTCCAACCCATTGCAGACCAACCCTTTGATACAGTAATGATAAAAATGTAAACTACGGTTTTAAAAAAACACCCACTATACTTGGATGTGTGGGAATGTCAAATCGCTCTACAAATTCCTAGAGGCTTACTTTCAGTTTCTCCACTTCTCTTGCCCAGACCTGCCAATAGGCTTCTAGAGACAGAGAGTCCCTACTGTCCTGGCCACTGGGCTGAAAATACCTGATGGATAAGGACACTTCGAGCATTGATGGACAGGGCCCATCAGGACCTATGAGTCCCCCTCATAAAGGTTAATAGAGCAGGATGGTGAAGTCACAGAGAGGGGTGCCTAGCTGGGAAGGCCTGGGTGTGGTGTGACCTATAACTGTGACATCACAATAAAAGCGTGGCATCCCTCCCCAAGCAGTGGGTGGGAAGTTGCTTCACTGGTTCCTGATTTTGGATGTGAGGATCACGCAGGACTTACCGATTTGGAAAAGCCCACACAGCATACAGCTCTGTCAAACACCCCCAGGCCCAGCACGTGTAAGGTGGAGAGGGAAACTGAGTCCCAGATGCGCACATGGGGTGGCAGTGGCTGCAGGAAAGGGAGAGGCCTGTTACTCAGGGGGACCAAGCTGCCTGCACCCTCCCCAAGACCCCACTCCGGTCTCCTGGTCCTGCCCTCTTTACTCTGTTACCTTCCCTTCCTTAGTGGTGCCAGCCACCTGTCCAGTGGCAATGGTGACCATATCAGGGTGGACAGCCAGGCTGAAGCGAGAGAGGACAGACGGATAAGGCTCAGTGGGAACGAGGGGACAGACCCAGGACCCCTCCCACAGCATGCCCCAGTCATGATGCCTGGTTATTCAGTCCACAAGTTGGCTGACTGAGTTACTCAGTCAATACTCCTTTATCCAGTCTTTCAGCAATAAAGGGGCACCCTCTGGGTTCGCCAGCTAGAAGCAAGACCTAGGCCAGGGGTCTCTAATTCAAGTGCCCACAGGACTCAGGCCTGTACCACAAATGGTCAGGAGAGGGCACCCACTTAAGGGGCTGCCACCCTATGGGTCCAACACACTGACTGTGGGATGTCTGGGGTGCCAGCTAGAAGTTTCCAAAAGAAGTGACAAATTCAGGCATTTGAGTGAATCCACCAACATCTGAATTCAGCCTGTGGGCCAGTGAAGGCCTGCCCGCCCCCCTCCCCCACCCCGTCCCTAACACAGTCCTGAACGGGATCTCTCTCCGGGCCCTTCCCAGGCCTCACCATTTGATGTCATCATTGTGTCCCAGGTAGTGCCGCTGCCTCTGTTCCTCCACGCTGTATAGCACAGCCACAGAGGCCACAAAGTACACGATCTCCCCCGTGGGCAGCAGGTAAAGGTTGGCACGGCAGTCTCGGCCACGGTAGCCATAGCTGGTGATGCCCAGGGCTGGCTAAGGAGCCTGTGTGTCATTGCAGGTGTCGACTGACTCTGAGCTCAACGAGCTAGGTTTTCTTGCTTCTAAGCTGACCCCTGGAGGGGCCTGAATGATGGTACGGCCCCCAAATTATGTCCACCCTAATCTTAACCCGCAGCACCTATGAACGTGACCTTCATTGGAAAATGAGTCTTTGCAGATGAACAATTGAGGATCTTAAAATGAGACCACTTGGATCACCTGGACAAGCCCTAAATCCAATGACAAGTGTCCTTATAACAAAGAGAAGACACAGACCCAAGAGTGGGAAAGGCCGTGTCAAGAAAGAGATTGGAGCCCTGGCTGGTGGCACAATGAATAAGGCACTGGCCTGAGAACCCAAAGGTCACTGGTTCGATTCCCAGCCAGGGCACATAACCAGGTTGCAAGCCAGGTCTCCAGCCAGGTCCTTAGCTGGAGGCAGGTGGAAGGCAACCATACATTGATGTTTCTCTCCCTCTCTCTAAAAATAATAAATAAAATCTTTAAAAAGAAAGAAAGAAAAAGAAAGAGATTGGAGTGTTAATAGCTACAAGCAAAAGAACTCTCAAGGTTGTCAAAAACTAGGAGACAGACATGGAACAGATTCTCCCCAAAGCCTCAGGAAGTGTGGCCCTGCTGACACTTGATTTGGGATTTGCCTCCAGAACTGTGTGAGATTTTTGTGTTGTTTTAAGCCACCAAGTTGGTGGTAATTTATTACAGCAGCCCAGGGAAACTAATGTAACCTCTGGCCCACTCCTCTCTCCCAGTGGGAGGCTGTTAAAGCCATTAACACTAAGCCAGCTAAAACCCCTCCTTTTCTCAGAACCTCCCCAAGGGTCCCATCTTGTTCAGAGTCAGAGTCAAAGTTCAGGGTCAGAGTCAAAGTCCTTACGAAAGCCCAGGCAGAGGACTGGTTGATCTGAGCCCTGACTCCTCCTTATTTCCCTCACACCTACTCAGTTCTAGTCACATGAGCCTCCTCCCTGTTCTCAGGGCCTTTGCACTTGCTGTTTCCTCCACAGGAGACTCCTCCTCTCTCATCTCACTACAGCTCCCTCACTTCCTCCAGCTCTCTGGTTAACTGTCAGCTCCTCAAGGAGGCCTTCCTGCCCATGCGATTGGCAACTGCAAACTCATTGCCTCCCTCCCCTTTCCCCTTTCTATTTCTGCAGTGCGCTCACCAGCATCACACATGCTGAATCATCTGTCTCTACCAGTGTCAACTCTAGGAGGGCACGGGTGCTTGTCCATTGTGTTCACTGCTGGATCCCCCTATACACAGTTCAGGGCCTGATACACCTGACATCCAGGAGTGGGCAAAAGCAGGTTAATAATAATAATGTGTAATATACTAATTAATTAAAACACAAGAAAAAATTGTGTTTCACATCCTCACAACTGTTAAGTGGAATTCTGCCCACCCGTGTATGAGTTCATTATCTACTGAAGGAGTGATGGACCCTCCCCTGTTGTGAACTTGCTGTGGCTCCCTGTAATCCTAGCACAAAGCCCAAGCTCCTCCTCCTGGCCTGGTAGGTCCTCCCCTGGCTTGAGCAGGGTTCCTGCTCTTCCTTGCTCTATTTTTGGAATTCCTCACAATGCCAAGATCAGCCCTGGCTGATGTGGCTTAGTGGTTTGAGCACCAGCCTGTGAACCAAAGGGCTGCTGGTTCCCAGTCAGGGCACATGCCAGTGTTGCGGGCCAGGTCCCAGGTTGGGGGTGTATGAGGCAACCACACATCGATGTTTCTCTCCTTCTTTTCTCCTTCCCTTTCCCTCTTTCTAAAAATAAATTTAAAAAAATTTTTTAATGCCAAGATCATTACCACCACCCCTGGCCTTGGCTCTAGCGTTATCTTTGCCTAGTACGTTCTACCCACCACTCTTCTCAGCTGTCTCCTCCTCAGCTCTGCCCTCTGGCTCACTACCTCCACTGGTCTTACCCCACATAATAATTATCTGGTTTATTTGTTAACTGTCCCTACTTCCCAATGAGTCTGAGTTCCATGGTGGGGAACCCAGGGCTGTTCTGTTCACTTCCATAACTCCTCCTCTGAGAAGCCCTCCCTGACTGCCAGGCTGGGGCAGCTGCCCCCTGGCAGTTCCCCTAAGCCAACCTTTCCCATTCTGAGTTGTCACTGAGAAGGAGTCTGTCCCCATACTGAACTGTAAGCCCAGCAGGTCAGGCAGACACTTGTCACAGTGACTACTGGGTGCCCAGCCTTTGGCTCCAGAAAATGTTCTGAAAAGAGTTACTAAACGAATGTGAACACATGTATCCCAGCCCCACAGAAACTGTCCCACCCTGTAGTCCCTTTTGAGATGGGAAATGAGTCCCGCACTGAATTTTGCTGCCTCAGCTGCCTCTCTCCTCTGATGTTATAAAGCCCAGCCTGGCATGACAGCTTGGTATTCCTGAATTTCTGTGTTTTTTTTGGCTGCCTCGAGGACACTCTGGGATCCAACATCCTTGTCTCCTCCAGAGCAGAAACCAAGGCTGAGAGAAGATGGAAACTGGGTCCCAGGGATACAGATTCCAAGCCCCAGTGGGCTTTCTGGAAAAACTCAGATCTGCTCTGACTCCCTAGGATGTCTCAGCCTCAGTTTTCTCATCTGGGAAGTGGGGGTAATAATTCCCAACCTGCAGGCTTCAGAGAGCTCTCAGAGGCTACTAGTTATAAAAATACATCCTCAATTCTACAGAAGAGAAGGATCATATATATTCAACATATTTATACGTCCAAGAACTCAGAAGAGCACCTGGCATACAGTCAGTGCTCAATAATGACCAGTTATTATTTTATCAACCCCTGTTTATGGGGGACATATTATGAGCTCAGCACCTCTACACAGTTTCACAGTCCTGTGAATCGGAAGTCGTGAAGCCCGTTTTTCAGAGAAAACTGAAGCACAGAGAGGCAAGGTGACTTGTCCAGGGTCACACAGCCAGCCACAGGCTAGACTGGGATTTCGACCCACTTCTGCCAGGCTCCAAAGATGGGGTTCTTCCCCATTACCAACTTCTTGTTTCTCAAATACACCAAACTCACTCTGCCACAGAGCCCTTGTACCTACTGAGGCCTCTGTTTGGAATATTCTAGTTCTTCCTATGCTGGCTCCTAACTGTTCCAGTCACAGCCCAAATGCCCCCTACCCAGAGAAACCCAGTGATTTCCCTCACATGAGCTTAGGTTACTGTATTCCCAGCATTTATTACTCACTGAAATTATCTTGTTGACTTAATCAATGGCTTCTGTTATCATCCGTGTCCCCACCAGCTTTAAAAGGCAAACTCCATGAACCAGCTAGCAAACAGAAGAGGATCTGACATATGGAAGACACCCAGAAAACATTTGCTGCTTTAATGGATCATAAAAGGCCATTTCAGTTACTGGGCTTTCCAGCGCTCGCTCTTGACTCCAGAGTCATCCTGACCCCTTCATGCCACAGAAGCCTGGGAAGTCCCATCTCCGGCACTAAAACACTTTTCCATGTACTAAAGTTCCACACCAGAGAGACTTTTGCCACCTCCTGACTGAGGGACGGGATGTGGGGGCGGGGAGTCAGGGATTAAAGAGAAAGGATACACCCAGTCCAGCTTGAGTCTGCAGGAAGGCAGCTCCGAGCGCGTGTCCAGGCTGTAGGTGGGCGCCAGGTCATCCGGGATCAGCATGGGCACAGGACGGCCCCTCAGGAACATTTTCACAGAGCCTTCCTCTGCCATGACAACCCCAGAGGTCAGACGCTGACACCAGCCCCCATCCCTATTTCCTTTCCCCTTCGGCTTTACTCTAAAAAAGCAATCGGTGGGGAAACTGAGACCAGAGAGGCAAAACCCTAGTAGTCAGGTCCCCTTGACCTCCAGCTCCTGGTCTTTCACCCCAACAAGCCCCCAACCAAGCCCCTCCCCCTCCCCCCACTTACCCATGCTGAAGATAACTTCTTTGGTCTTGCTGTGGGGACAGAACAAGGGGGAGAAAAAGTACGCTAATTAGCGAGCAGATCTGAAAAGGGGAGACAGCACTCCTACAACCCACCGCTTCGCCCCCCGGAGGTCTCTGATGAATAATGGGGGGCCGCGTAAAGAGCGGAGCGCTGCCTCTCTGCAGGCCGTGTGCTTTGCTCGGTTGATCTTGCAGAGCCTAAGACACAGGCCCAGAGAGGCAGTGATCGCCAAAGATCACACAGCACGCAGTGGCAGGGACGAGATCCTGGATGAGGGGAGTCACCAGGGACACCCCCTCCCTCCTAAACAGCACGGCTTTCCCAACTCTCCCCACCCCCCACTCCCACAGCACCCCGAACTTCAAGCAGTAAGAAAAGCAGTGAAGGTTTGAGGGAAGGGGTGTGTCTCCATGTTCCCTCAATTGGCGAAAAGGGGTGATGATCGCGAGCCTGGGTCCCCGGCGAGGGGATGGACCTGGGTAGACCCGGGAGCGCGGATAGGAGGGGGTCTGCGAGGGTCTCACCCAGCTCCAAAGCTACTCATGGCGGCGGCTGGCGGAGCTTCGGGACCGGGGGTGGAGCCGGGACCGGCCCCGCCGCTTCCGGCCCTGGGAGGTGCCCGCGCCGCCGCGCCCTGCCCCGCCCTCCGCGGCTGACCCCGGGAACAGGCGGGTCACACTGAGTCTCAGGTCCCGGGCTGTGGGGTCCTGATACCAGGCTCTTTTTTGGAGGTGGGGGAGAGTGTCGTTTGAGAACAGAGACTCGGGGGGCGTGTCTGCCTGAGTTCAAACCCAAGCCCTGCCACTTCCTAGCACTGTGTACACGTGACCAAACCTCTGCCTCGACTTCCTTGTTTTAAAACAGGAGTAGGGGCCATGGCTGGTAGCACAGTGGGTAAGGCGCCGGCCTGCGAACCCAAAGGCCGCAGGTCCGATTCCCCAGCCAGGGCACATAACAAGGTTGCAAACCAGGTCTCCAGTTAGAGCTGTGGCTGGAGTCAGGTGAAAGGCAAGCATATATTGATGTCTCTCTCCCTCTCTGCCTCTCTCCCTTCCCCTCTTTCTAGAAATAACATCCTTTAAAAAAATTAATTAAACAGAGGTAATACTACTACCTACTTCCAACTTGCGAGGATGAAATCGGTTAATTTATGCAAAGCCTGGAGTAGTGCCTGCACAGAGCTATGAACGTGTTTGCTATTATTTGAATGGGGTTGAATGTGTGGATTTTTAACCCTGATCCTGCCTTACCCGGGCGGTCAGGCTCTAACCACACCCACTATATCATGACTCCGCCCAGTTACCGGTGTGGCTCCGCCTCCGGGAGTTGGCCACGCCCAACATTTGATTTTACCCACTTTACAGATCCTGACTCTGAGTTGACTATCCCTTGACAATTGACTGCTCCCTACCCTCCCATACTTCTCCCAGCGTCTGGTCCTGCCCGGGATTCTGACCACCATCACTTACACGTGATCCCTCCTTCTGCTAATGATTGGCCACGCCCACCTACGGCCACGCCCACTTCTGCTTAGCAGTACCGGGGCTCCCTCCGCCTAGCTCCCTGTGTCTGACACCGCCCCCCGGCACGTGGTTGCAGCTCCAGTGCCCCCAGCTACAAGTTCTGTTTCAGCCCAGGCTATTATTCTGACCACATCCTCAAATTCCAATCACGCCCCTCCCTCTGAATACCTCATTCCCTACAGAAACTGCCCTGAGGCTTCTGCTCTTGGTTCCACCCCGGAGACTCTATGAGAATTCTCCCCTTAATTGGTTGGGCCCACAAACCTGCCTCCTCACTGACTTCTACCCTGGCTTACCCACGAGACCCTGACTATCTGCGTCTCGAATATTCTAATCCTGCCGTTTAAGGTTTTGGCCATACCCTTAAGATTGACTCCGCCTTTTCAGCCCTTCCGTTTAGACCATACCATCTCAAGATTGTTCAGTATTGGTTCCTCCAAGCTTCCGGCACTGTCTCCGTGTTCTGAATTAGATGGCATTGCTCTAGGTTACCATCTCGTGGCCTGGGGCATCACCCTAAATTCCCCATCGTTTTCGATGCCTATCTGAGGTCCTGGCCCCACTGTCTGGGGCATGACTCCACCTCCGACACTTACCCTTCCTTTTTGGCGCTACAGTTGCTGCTAGAGGATGTGGTGCGGCTGCGGGGATCCTCGCGGCGCACCGAGGCGAGGCGCTCCGGTGACAAGTAGCGGCGGGCACTGAGAAGAGAGATCATACATTTAGGAGTGGAGCCTGCAAGTCCAGCAGGCGACTGGAAGAGGAGAGAACCTTTCACGGCTGGAGTTCGCACACATGAGCCATCAGTCTCTATATGAACTGTCTCTGTTTCCCACAAAGTCTTGGAGGAGGCCGGGGATCCCAGCCTGGGTGCCTTACCCGCGCCCGGAGGTCGCCTCCTTCTTGGGTGAGGATGGGGAAGTGGCATAGCCGCCCACGCGCCGCGGGGGTCCTGAGCCATTGAGGGGCGTCCTAGTGGGAAGGCCTTTCAAGAGCTGACACACTAGGGAGATGGAGTTAAAGAACAGAAGCAGGTGAGTGTGAGGTCTGAGCCCGGAACCCTACCGTCTCATCCCTCCAGTCTAGGGGAGATACCCGAGGCTGTGGTGCCTAGGCGCGGAGGCGCCCGACTTTTCGGAGTGCCACGCGCTCGCAGCGCAGCGCCCTGCTCTTCGCATGCCCGCAGGCGTCGCAGCGCGTCGGCCAGCGCCGCCTTTAGGACCGCCAGCTCATCTTCCTGCAGCTGCAGCCGCTGCTCCAGCGCCGACACGCGGTCGTCCACCTCCATGCCGCTCGTGCCCGACAAATTGTCATCTAGAACGTAGGGCAGTGCTGGTTGTAGAGGCCACCCAGGAACTACAGCGCCCGAGGTCTCCCTCCTGTTTTCCCTGGTCTAAGCGGGGCCAGCCACGCCCCTTCCTCTCCAGCGACCTGGGGGGCTGGGACGCTTGGAGATGGGCCAAGAAGAGGGCTCTGAGCGGGAAGGAAATCCCCACGGCTCTCCTCCTTACTGCTACACTCCTCTGCTCAGCACCCTGGAGGTGTGACCTTAGGGAAGTCCCTTCCTCTCTTCTAAGAGTCCACGAATCAAGAACTTTACGATTCTGGTTTTAAGATTCTATGACTAAGATGCTAAATATTTATACCAACATGTAAGAGATGATATGAGCTTATTCCTAGAGACACCAACATCCTAGAATTCATCTCTGATGACTATCAATATTTATCGCGAGTAGTAAAGTTCCTCTCTGTTTCTAAGATGTTTCCAAGCCAAGAAGATATGCCTGGTCCCTCCTTTTTCCATTTTTCTCCCCACCAATGGGTTCGACCCTCCAGCCTGCTGCAAGGACAGAGTTTCTGCGGCCCCTGGCGGCAGACTTGAGAGTTGCAGGTAGCGCATCGCAGACCCAGGAGACCCAAGAAAGGGAGATGAGGGGGTCACATACATAAACTCTCTTCTTCGGTTGGAGCGTCTGTTCTCCTTATTTATTTTGTTTCTTTACCCCACGCCCCAGACAAGTCTCTCCCTCTCCTTCCAGCCCTTGGGTGCAGCCAGATAAGTCTTCCATCGCCCCTCCCGCCCATTTTCCCGAAAAGAGGGGGTGGGTGGAGGACCGAGGTGGTTCCCCCTTTCCCCTTCCTCCCAGACCTTTCATACCCAGGCTCATTGCTGGCAATAACCGAGGAAGCCCTGGCTTCCGGCCGAGTGGATTTAAAGGTGGCAGCATTAACAGGGACGGGGCGCGGAGGTCGCACCTGCCATCCCGCAGCTGTAGGATGCCCCGCCTGGCCGCTGGGCTCCGCAGTGCAGCCGCGGGTCCCACCCCTCCCTCTCGCGCAGCCCAATCGCCAGCCGGGCCTCGCCCGCCCTGCCCCCCACCCAACGCCTCTGGTCCTGTGCCTGGACCTGCAGAGGAAGGTGGGGGCCTCCCAAGGTCGGAGGGAGATAGCTGTCAGAGCTTGAAACTCAAAAGGAGGGACTCTCAGGGTCCGTTGGCATCACATATACAAAGGAGGAAAACTAAGGACGAAGGTTTGGAAGAATATGTAGACTTTCCAAAGATCACACAACCAATAGGTGAGGGGCAGGAGGGCCCAATCGCATTGTTGTGTGGAACGCCCCCTCCCTTACCTACCACTAATAATGCTACCAAAAGAGGGGGGAGGGGTCCTGCTACTTGGGGCTTCTATGTGGCTGGTACTATTCCAGCAAAATGCTCAGTAGCATGTTTTATTTTTATGGTACCTAATAATCCCAGCAACTCTAATAGCTGTGCTATTTTACCTATTTTAGAAGGGGAGGAGGACTGGAACTGAGGCCCAGAGAATTGAAGTTACTTGAACATAAACACATAGCCTTTCAGCAGCAGAAAAGGGACTTGACCCAGGCTTCAACACCCGGTCATGCTGCCTTTTAGAGGGTAGAGAAGGGCAAAATGAACAGGCATGTTGGTCCTCTGCCATCCCATGGTCCCTGGCACTGGGGTGTGTGAGCCTCTAAACAGAGTGAAATACCAGAGGTTTCACCTTGGCCCTTCAGCCCCCACCCAAAAGGCCAGCAGCTTTCCAAGGCCTGGGCCCACCTACCTCTCTGACTCGACTTCTCTGATCCCTCCAGACCATTCCCCCACTTTTGCCCAGAGACCAGCTTTCAGTTTCCATTTCTCCTCCCATCTCCCCTCCCCGCTGCCTCCAGCTTCCCTCATCTGGGCCTGACGTCCACAATGGTCCTTCTGGTATCATACGCATTTGCCTAGGGAGAATAAGTGAGTCCTAATGGATGGGAGGCGTGGGGCTTAAGGATTTAGTGGGTAGGGGGTCAGTAAAGGCAAAGTCCTCTGGTTTCTACCAGGTCCCATACCCACCCCATAAACCAACACCAAATCCCACCCTCCCGCTAATCTGTCTATCCCTCTGCCAGGGAGATGGGGGAGGGTCCCAGAGGATTGAGAAGGGATCGGGAGGACACAGTTCCAAGAGCTCCAGGCCTTCTCTTCAACACACCCCTGGGGAGTCGAGGAGGGTGGAAGAGGGTGGGGGACTGGGATTAGGGCTTTGAGGATCAGGGACCTCGCTCTGGGGTCAGGGTCCTTCGCGGGGGAGAAATGGAGATCTTCAGCAAGGGGCAAGGATGGGGACTTGGAAACAGGAGGTTGGGGGCAGGAGGAGATGGGTCCAACCCTGGGCAGGGCCTGGGTCGGAAGTGTGGAGGGGGTCTCACCGTTGCAGTATTGAAGCAGTGAGGACGTGTCATAGAGGCCACAGAAGGCCGGGCCGCGCTCCGCCATCGCCCCGCCACAGCCACCGCCAGCACCCCCGGCCCCAGCCCGGGCCCGGTCCCCCCCCCAGGCCCTGCCTCCCGTTGCCATAGCAACACCCTTCGTTCCAGCATCCCCAGCTCGGCCCGCCTGGCATCAGGCGGCCGGCGCCGGGCTTGGCACCGGGGTCATCTCTCAGGATGTCCAGAAAGGGGGGGTCGAGACACCCCCAACAAGGCCCCCCACATACAATCCTCGGGCCGGGATTGGTTGGGCAGAGATTCCCCGGGTACAGTCTGATCCCGCCCACAACCACCGTATATTTTCTCTAGACCCCCACCTTGCCTGTTCAGGACCAATGAGAGCCTGTCGCGCAGGCCCTTCCGCCAATAGGCACACGGAAATATTGGAAGGGGCGGGGCCTTTCCTGCTTTTCAGCCTTAAGCTTAGCCCTGACTCGGAGAGGAATGTAGGGAGGAGAAAGACACTCCCAAATTCCCAAAATCTCCTCCCCAGTATTTTACCTAGATTTTCCGAAAGCCCCCTTGCAAGACTAGAATTCGAGCCTAGGATCTTAAATCCACCCAGATATCCACTAGCTCCGCCCTGGAACTTATTCTAGCCCAGTTCTTGGAGCCCTTGTTTATCAGATGTAGACCCGCCCCCAGGGGTCTTATCTCCGCCCTCAAGATCCTGCGGAAGCAAAAGCTGTATTCCCGCCCCCAGAGCCTTTGGTACCGACCCTTAACCAACCGAGAACTATAATGTTTCGCCCAGAGCCCTTGACCCAGCCCTTTTATAGGATTAGCTCTGTCCCCGGAGCTTCGGCCCTTCCCCCAAGCCTGTTCCTTCTGAACCTTTCCTTCCTTCCACTTTCATGTCAGCCGCCCCTTAGTGCCTCCCCTACAGCCCTCATCTCGCACAACTTCATTATCCAGTCCGGGTTTTGACACAGATCCAGCTCTAGGCGCCTGACCGGCTGGTGGTGTCAGTTGGAGCTAGCTCCTAAATTGGAGGACTAGGGGAGGGTACAACACCTGACAATAGAAGAATAGTGGACCACATTCCCCAAGTCCCCTTTGAGGATCAGCACCTAGACATGATTCACGCTTTACAGAGAGGGAAAGTGAGCCCAAAGAGGGAATAGATTCGCCTCTGGAAACACAGGCAGACCCTGAAAGTGCAGGACTTTGGCACCAGATTGATCCTGGTTTGATTTCTGATTCCACCACTTTCTCCCTGTGACTCTGAGAGCCAGTTTTCAAGTCTGGAAAGGAGGAAGATCTACTTTGCCGACCTCTTCCGTTCATTTAAAAATGTTTCCGGAGTGCCTGCCTTGTGCCAACCTCTGTCCTAGGTCCTGGAATTTCAGTAGTAAGCAACTCTCAGGGATCTTGCAGTTTGCGGAGGAGGTAAGCCACCACATGCAAAATAACTAATAGGAGTTAACATGTATTGATCACCTACTATGTGCCAAGCACTCAGTTATCTTCACCATGAACTTTCTTTTCTTTATAAAAAAAGTTTAAAATTTATCAATTTTATTTTATTTTTTTTTTAAATTTACTTTTAGAAGGATGCGAAGGGAGAGGAGAAAGAGAGGGAGGGAAGCATCAATCTGTGAGAGGTAGATACATTGACCAGTTGCCTCTTGCATGCCACCAACTTGGGCCCCTGGCTGGCAACCCAGGCATGTGCTCTGACTGGAAACTGACCCAGGGACCCTTTGGTTCTCAGGCTGGAGCTCAATCTGCTGAACCACACCACCCCGGGGCTTAAAATGTATTTTTTTTAGAGAGAGATAGAAAAGTCAAGTTGTTGTTCCACTTATCCTTGCACTCGCTGATTGTACTGAACCTACAATCTTCAAGCATCAGGATGACACTCCCACCAACTGGGCTACCTGGCTAAGGCCAAGCTTTATTTTCCATACAGAACTCCGCAGCAGGCTGTTATCGGAGTGTCCCAAGAGGACTGTGGACACCCAGGGGAGTTCATTTCAGATCCCAGTATTACAGAAATAAGACAGAGTGATATGATCAAGGACAGGAAGGTGAGGCTAATTTAGAGAGAGTGGAGAGAGGGAAGATCTATCTGAGAAAGTGATATTTGAGGTTAGACGTGAATAACAAGAAGGCAGTAATCATATATGGAGTGTGGGGGGTGGTTTCAGGCAGAGGAAACAGTAAGTGCAAAGGTCCAGAGGTAGGTATGGGATATACCTGGGGTGGCAAGAAGACTGATGAGAATGAAGCTGCACAATAGATGAGGTCAGGAAGGTAATGGGCCTGCCAGGTTTTGTAGAGCTTTGAAGACTGTGGGTGTTTGCTGCAAACAGATGTTTGCTGTTTGTCACAAACATCTGAGGCCACAGATGTAAATCATGTGTACAATGTAAGTCATGAGTACAGTGTCTGGCACACAGTAGGCACACATAAATAGCAACCCCTATTTATTTTCCAGCAAACACCACGGTTCTACTGACCTTAAAAATAAAAGTTAGCCCTGGCTGGTAGCACAGGGGTTAAGGCGCCGGCCTGCAAACCCAAAGGTCGCAGGTTCGATTCCCCAGCCAGGGCACATAACCAGGTTGCAAACCAGGTCTCTAATCAGGTCTATGGCTGGAGGCAGGTGAAACACAACCATACATTGATGTCTCTCTCCCTTTCTGCCTCTCTCCCTTCCTCTCTCTCTAAAAATAATGAAATAAAATCTTTAAAAAAAAAAAAGTTACATCCCTGGGGCTGGTGGTACAGTGGATAGGTGCTGGCCTGCAAACCCAAAGGTTGCCGGTTCAATTCCCAGCCAGGGCACATAACCAGGTTGCAAGCCAGGACTCCAACCAGGTATGTAGCTGGAGGCAGGTGAAAGGCAACCACACATTGATGTTTCTCTCCCTTTCTTCCCCTCTCCCTGCCCTTCTCTCTAAGAATAATGAATAAAATCTTTTAATAAATAAGTAAATAAAAGTTATTTAGCCCTGGTTGGCGTGGTTCAGCGGATTGAAGGTCACCCTATGATCCAAAAGATTGCCAATTTGATTCCTGATCAGGGCACATGCCTGTGTTTTGGCCCAGGTCCCCAGTTTGGGGCATGCAAGAGGCAGCCACACTTTGATGTTTCTTTCCCTTCCTTCCCCTCTCTCTAGAAATAAATAAATAAAATATTTTAAAAAATAAAAATAAAAGTTGTCATACCAGTGAAAATGGAAAATAACGTTCTTTGGTAACAGTGGGGAATTGAAATCTGGGACAAGCAACCTCCGGCAAAAGCCACAGGCAAGTCCAACAGACAAGAGAGAGCAATGTTATTTTAGGGAGATTAAGAAGGAAGTTGGGAGGGGTTATTTTTTAAAAATATTTTAGGCCCTGGCTGGTGGCACAGTGGGTAAGGTGCCGGCATGCGAACCCAAGGCTGGCCAGTTCAACTCCCAGTCAGGGCACATAACCAGGTTGCAAGCCAGGTCTCCAGCCAGCTCTGTAGCTGGAGGCAGGTGAAAGGCAACATACATTGATGTCTCTCTCCCTCTCTGCCTCTCTCCCTTCCCCTCTCTCTAAAAATAATAGATAAAATATTAAAAATATATTTTATTTAGTTAGTTTTAGAGAGGGGAAGGGAGGGAAAAAGAGAGGGAGAGAAAAGTGAATGCGCGGTTGCCTCTTGCACGCCCCCTGCTGGGGACCTGGGGACCTAGTCCGCTACCCAGGCATGTGCCCCAACTGGGAGTCAAACCGCCAACCCTTTAGTTTGCAGGTAGGCTTTCAATCCATTGAGCCGCACCAGCTAGGGAGGGAGGGGTTCTTTTGAATGAGTCCATTAGAGAAAAGCCAAAGCTAGAGAGATGATAGTTTCTCATTAGCTGAACTTCCAGGGTAGTCGATTTCTGATAGGAGATGCAATGTACATCTTCTGCTGGGGCTCATAACCGATGATTCTTTCCTAGAGGGTTCTTCTGCTGGGGTGTGCCATGGACAATTCTTCCTGCAATTGACATCAAGTGGCACTATGCCAGAGCTCCCTCTTCTGGCCTCCATTTTAGAGAGGTTTCCTTTTATTAATTTTCGCAATCAATAATGGGTTCAAAAGTGATGACCAAAATAGATGCAGGCTATTATTCCACGATCACTGTTAGCTGTGTTACCGATAGAAACAAAGAAGGACTTCAGATTTCCTGCCTTCCAAATTCTCATTTCTCCCAACCTCCACCCTGATGAGCTCAGATTCTAGGAGAGGGGAAGTCAGACTCCTACATGCAGAATTCTGCAGCAGTCTGTTACCAGAGTGTCTCCAGAGGAGTGTGGGAACCCAGGGGAGTTCAGACCTTGGGCAACTATTTGCTGGGGGTGTGGAACCAGGGTGTGGATAAGAAAACCATAGGCAGGAGTTTAGGCTGGCAGGCTGTGTGCTCAGAAGGTAGTGGAGACCTAGCTGGTGTGGCTCAGTGGTTTGATTCCCAGTTAGGGCACATGCCTGGGTTGTGGGCCAGGTCCCCAGTTGGGGGCGCACAAGAGGCAACCACACACTGATGTTTCTCTCCCTCTCTTTCTCTCTCCCTTCCCCTCTATCTCAAAATAAATAAAGAAAATCTTTGAAAATAAAGAAAAAGTAAAATAAATACATAAATGGGTTAGGCTTGCCCTTGGTGTCAGGATTCATGTGAACACAGCGACCTTGCCCAAATTGCTTGGCTTTTCTTTCTCTGCAAATGGTTGCTGTCCCAGCACCCACTTCCCGGCAAGAAGAGCAGGTTCAGTGAGCTCATGCTGGCCAAGTGCTCGGCACAGCGGCTTTTGGGTACAGCTAATGGAGTTGATGTTATTACAAGTGCTTTCACAGGGAGCGGTCAAGGGCTGGTGTGGGGAGGAGGCTAGAGGGTAGAGGGCAGGGCTCAAGCTCATGATTTGTCTTTCCTCTGTGCCTCCAGGCCTTCTCCAGGCTGCCTTTCTCTCCCAGCGCTGTGTCTGCCTCTGTCTGGAAACTGGGTCCTTGATCCATCAGTTACGAGCTATGTCACCTTGAGCAAGTTACATAACCCTCCGAACCTCAGTTTCTCCACCTGACAAGTAGAGATACAAATACCTTTGCTGCAAGTCTGTTATGAGGACTACATAAGATACGTGTATCAGTAAAATGCCCATTATTTGATTGTTGTTATTACTATTATTACCATGACTACTATTTACCTTTGAGTTCATTTTTCTTACAGCTTCTTTCTTCCTCTTCCTGGGATTTTCTTCTGTTAGTCTGTCTCCCTATTCGGGTCTGTGCCTGGGCTTCATGAGGGCAGGACAAGGGTTATCTATCTTGGCCACCTGGGTCCCCAGCATTGCCAAGTTCAGGCCCCGATATGTAACAAGAACCCTAAATTAATTGGACCCTGGTCTGTGCCACACCATGCTGGGCAATGTTGGGGACCCAGTGGTGACTGAGACAGCCCTAGTCCTGCCCTCACAGAGCTCATAATCCAGGAGAGAAAATAATTATCTGTTGAGTGAGTGAAGGAGCTAACTTTGAGGTGGGCTGGGAAGACCAAAAAAAAAAAAAAGGATGGAGGTATTTGAAGGAGAGAAAACTGTTAGAACCAAGGTGGGTGGGGGGTTCTGGGAAGAGTTTGAAGAATTAAGAAGTCATAGACAGAAGGCCTTGAAGGTCTTGGAGAGGAGCCTGAGTTTTCTTGCGGGCACTGGGGAGCCATGGCAGGTTCTGAGCAGAGATGGGACAGGGTCCTGTCTGTTCTCTAGCATGACCACCCTGACTGGCTGCCCTATTGGAAGGCAGGGGGTGCAGAGACATGGTAGGGAGAGGGGCCTAATTCGGGTAGGAGACCTCCACAATGTGGATCCTAGGCCAGAGAAGAGGCGCTGGGGAGAGGGGAAGAAGAGCCAGATTCTACATCATAAACCTGGAGCCCTGGCTGGTGTGGCTCAGTGGACTGGAAGCCGGCCTGGGAACCAAAGTGTCCCTGGTTGGATTCCCATCCGGGCACATGCCTGGGTTGCAGGCCAGATCCCAGTTGGGGGTGCGCAAGAGGCAACCACATGTTGACGTTTTCTCCCTTTCTTTCTCCCTCTCTCTAAAAGTAAATACATAACATCTTAACCAACCAACCAAACAAAACTGGAGGAAAATGCCTAGGCCAGCCTGCTCTCCTCCAAGCTAGCAAACAGGCTGCAGGGCTCACCCGCCGCCACCACCAGGGGGCACCCAAGACTACAGGTTCGAATTTCTCAGGGACTTTTCCCAGGGCAGAGGCTTGCACCCCGATTTGGAGGTGGAAGAAGGTTGAAACTGCCTGCGGAGTCCCAGATGAGAGCCCCTCTGCCCTTCTTCCCCCACCCTGGCTTCTCGGGCCCCTGGAGCCCCCACTCCACCACACGAGATTATGTCAACACAGCCCCGCTGTTTCTGGCCAGGACAATATTTATCCTCCGGATCTGGGGAGGTCTCTATGGAGACGTGCTGCAGTGGGGAGGGGAGGCTGGGGGGGGCACTCCCCCCACCCCCGGAAGAGGGCGAAGGGAGCTGAACGTCTTGCCTCAGTTCTGTATGATTGTGTCTGAAAGTTTACCCCACCTCTGTGTCCCAAGTCCCCACCCCACCCCCTCCTTTTCCCACACCATCTCTCCATCTCTGTTTTTCTGGATACCTTTGTCTCAGGTCCCATCTCTCTGGGTCTCCATCTTTACGTTTCTCCACATCTCTGTCTCTCTGGGTTTTATGTCTCTATGTCTCTGTTTCTCTTTGGATCATGGTCTCCCACGGACCATGTTTTGTTGTGTTTCTCTCTCCAGGCCCCAGTCTCTGGGTCTCTGTCTCCTCCTGTCTTTCTCTGGATTGTGTGAGTGTGTAACCCTGTCCCTGGAGCACTGTCACTGTCTCACTAGACTGTGTCACAGGCTGTCAGTCTCCATCTCCGTCTCTGCCTCTCTCTAGAGCCTCATGTCTGTGAATATGTCCCTCCCAGGCTCTATCTCTCTATTGCTTTCTCTCACTCTCTGTATTTCTGTTTTTCTGCGTGTGTGTGTGTGTGTGTGTGTGTGTGTCTTTGTCTTTCTCTGGGTTTCTGTCTTTTAGACATCCTCTCAGCAGTCCTGAATCTCAGGGGGCCAACTCAGCCTCCCTTTTCTGGCTTCAGTCCCCATAGGGCACCCCCTCTTGCCATCCCTCTCTGCCTCATTTCTCCTGCACCATCTGCTGGCCCTCCAGGCCCCTGCCTGCTCCCTCGGGCTCTGCTTGGCTGGGCAGCCCCATGGGGCAGGCACGGGCCCTCCGGTTTCCTCTCCACCCCTGCATCCTGAGGTGGGGGCACTGCTTGGTCATTGCTGGGAGGTGAGAGGGAGGGGACAACAGGCTGGAAACACAGAACCAGAGGCAATGGAAGGAGAGAAACAGACCGTCAGACTCGCAGTGAGAAGATGGGATAAAGGGCAAGGGAAAGGAGAAAGTTTAAAGACAGGCAGAAAGAGTCTGATCCAGAGACCATGAGACAGCAAGAGGAACAAGCTGAGGAGCAGAATGAAACCAGAGGAAGGAGAGGGGAAAAGACAGCCCGGCGAGCAAAAGAGGAAGACAGGCAAATGAGTGCGGGCTTGGAGAAAGGAGAAAGGAGGATTCGAACCAAAGGAGGGTGGTGGTGGCAGCGGGAGAGAGGGACAGCGGAGAAGGGCAGGGGCAGAGGGCATGGCTGTTTCTTTTTTCTTTCTTTCCTTCTTTTAAAGGATTTTATTCATTATTTCCAGAGAGGAGAGCAGGGAGGGAGGGAGGAAGAAAGACAGAGAAACATCATTGTATGGTTGCCTTTCACCTGCCTCCAGCTGGGGACCTGGCTTGCTACCTGATTATGTGCCCTGACTGAGAATCGAACCAGTGACCTTTGGGTTCGCAAAGGGCACGGCTGTTTCTGCCTGCAGTTTCCTGAAGCCCTGAGCACAGGAACTGGGTTGGGCCCATGTGGCTACCCTGCTGTCCCCTCCCCAGATCCCAGGAGACTGCAGAGGACCCCAGGAGAGCTGAGAAGAGCAGGGGGTCAGTCAGGGACTCAAGCACCTCCCCTCCTGCCCACCCCACCCCACCCCACCTCTGTGCTCCATTCTGCCCCATGTTCCCCCAGAGAGGGTGAGAGTGGGCTGCGGGGCCCTGAGCCCAGCATTAACTCATTCATCTCCGCAGCTCCTGCCTCACTCACCCTCCTCAGGTCCCCATCTCTCAGGCTCCCCACCCCTCCACCCGCTCCTCCCCATCGGCATCGGCATCGCTCAGGGTCTCCATCTCTCAGTTGGTCTCTCCTCTCAGTCTCTCTCTCTTAGTCCCTGTTCTTTCCATTGATTCCTCTTTCTCTGTCCTTGTGTGTTTCTGCTTCTGCCTGTTTTGATTTCTTTCGGCCTGTCTCCTTTTCTTGGTCTCTCTCATCTCTGTCTCTTCCTGTCTCTGTCTCTGTTCTTTGTTGATCCTTGGCTTCTTTTCCTGTTTCTCTCACCACCTCAGTTTCTCTCCACTGCTTCCCCTCCCTCCTAGTCTCTTCCCTCCCCGCTCCCAACCTCCCCCACCTTCCCAGCCCCAGCAGAGAGACTCCCCCAGGCTCTCTGGGGGTCAAGGAGAGACTCCCTCCCAACCCCAGCCTCTTCCTGAGGTGCTGGGCAAAAAACGACCCGTTTCCCTCTCCACTCCGTGAACTGAGCCTTTCCCAGGACCCAGGAGGCGCCAGGAATGTGGGGCAAAGAACAGGGAGGCCATCTGGAGGCCAGGAAGTCAGGATTCCCCCCATGTTACTCCCCTCCCCCAGCTTTGCCTCCTTCTCCTTCCAGCCTCCGGTGTTGGACCTCACGCCACCTCCTACTCCCTGCCCTTCCTGGGGCTGCTGGGCCTCAGTTTCTCCTCTGCAAAATGGGTGGACTTGCCTCTGACCCACTAATCTCTGAGGTCCCAGGGGAATGTGTGCACATGAATGTTAATAGGATGATTAATGTGCACACATTGGTAGTTTGTATTAAGGGCGATGAGAGCACCTAGAGTCAGACTCTGTTTCCAAGTCTCCTCTCCACATGTACGATGTTCCTCATGTTTCTGGGCAAAGGAAGAGACTGGACGTGGGGATTGCGGGACACGGGAGTCAGTCGTGATCATGAGGTGGTGTGAGGCTGGGAGTTCCTGGGAGGCCGAGGGTGATGATGTGTGACCGGGTGAGACTTGAGGGTGTGCATGAGGCTCGGATAGAGCAAGTTGTGTATCTGTGCCACCATGACCCTGGATGTGACTGCGTGAGGGTGACAGCAGGACAGTGTCTGTGCGAGTGTATGCCTCAGGGACGGCTGGGTAAGGTGTGCTGGTTGTTGGGATTATGATGTGACTAGGTGAAGTGTGTGAAATGATGTGAAAGCTATCAGGCGGTTGGGTAATATTGGGGCTTACCTTCAGATTGTGTTGTTAGAGGATTATACGATTGTGCGAGGGGCCACATAACTGTGGGTTTCTTTAATCAACAATCATTCTTTGAGCCTTTCTGCTCTGTGCCCAAACCTGTGCTGAGTGACTGGGGACCCAGAGATGCCCCGGACCTGTCTTCATGGGGCACGCAGGCCAGTGGGAGCAGACAGATGGTGTTTGTGACGTGACCTAGTGACTGCGTGCATGTGTGCGGTTCACATGGCGCCACTGGAACTGTGGAAAGTAGTGGTTGTGTGGCTGCGTGGAATGCAGGAGTCCACACCCCAGGACATGGGGCTGTGTGTGTCATCGTGGATGAATGTCAACCTGTGGGTGAGAGACCTTGGTCCTTTGGGTGTGACTGTAGCTTGTATGACTGTGAACATACATGAGGAATATGTCCTTGAGGAGCAGTATGTGACATTCTGTGCCGAGCCTCTCTGCGTCTCAGTTATGGGACTGTGTGTGACAGCACGACTGCCTGAGAGACTGCGGTCAGCCGATGGCTGGGTGGGACAGTGGGAGAGACTGCACTGGGAGGTCCTCAGGATGATGACTCCGTGACTGCTCTCCCATGTGACCTTCAGTGGCTGTGATACTCACAGGCAACTGGCCCCCTGCTCCCCCTTCCTGTTCCCCAGCCAGCCCTGGCCCCACCCCCTCCCACCACCACAGGCTGTCACCTCTTTCAGAGCCGCAGCGGAGCAGGGGAGGCGGCAGCAGGACAGGTGAGGGCTCCCCCAATCCCAGCCCACCCCTGTCCCCATGGCCCCCTCATGTCTCTGGGTCCCTCTCTGTCTTAGCCTATGCCTTTCTCTCTCTTTCTCTCTCTCTTTCCCTCTCTCTTTCTCTGCTCACAGACTCTCACCTCCTGTCTGTGTCTCCGTATCTTCCTCTCCATGTCTGCCAATCGCTGTCTAGCCTCTATACAGCTCAGTATTTCTGCTTTTTCCCCCATTTTGTGGTCTGCCTCCATGCCTCGATCTCGTCTTTACCTCCTAGCCCATGCTTTTGTCTGTTTCTCTGCCTTTGGGTCTCTGGTCCTTGCTGTGCCTCTTCTACCTCAGTCCCCCAGTCTCTCTAATTTGTCTCTGTTGGGGTGTCTGTGGGCTGATCTGAGATCCCCCTCCTGCCTCTTCTTTCCCTACATGATGCTGGGTGGGGAGGTGTCCCGAATGGGGCAGATTTCCAGGCATGTGGGCCCCTGCAGACCTCAGCCCGGGATCTCAGCCTCTCTGGGTAGAAGAAGAGGGATGTCCCAGGCACTCTGGGCTTTATTCACAGGGGGGAAAGTTTCATAAGGTTGGTTTCACACGGTGATTTGAAAACCCTTTGGGTTCAGAGAGTGGGGACCCCAAGGGTTACAGCAAACTCCAGGCTGACTGACAGCTTTGTGCCGTCCTGTCCAAGGCGGTGTCAGGTTTGCCCGAGTCTCCACATCTAGCCTCCCGGTGACATTAGCACTTCTGCCCAGCTCAGCTCTAGAGTAACCAGCCCTCAGCAAACAACACCCCCCTCCATCCTTGCCGCTCCATCAACAGCGGGGGGCGGGCCCAGGAATCACGTGTCAGATCCCACCCAGCCTCACCCCCAACTCACGCGTCGCCCCCGCTCCTCCCAAATCATCGCGCGTGGGGGCGCCGCCGCGGAGTTGGAAGTAGGAATCCCGGAGACGGGGGGGCCCTGGGGCTGGGGGCGGAGGCTCCCGACTGCGACCCCCTCCAGGCCCGCTGCCGCTGCGCGACCGGAGCCCGCACCCCCTACGCCCGGGCGCCCTCACCATGCCGCACTGCCCGCTCCGGAGGCTCCTGCTGCCGCTGTCGCTGTGGGGGTCGCTGCTCCCGAGGGCGGAGGTGAGGACCCGAGGAGCCACGGGAGTTCGAGGCTCGGAGGGAGGTCCTGGGACGGTTTGAAGTCCTCCCCCGCTACAGAGGCGGGGAAGACGGCCGGCCCCGCTTGCCCAGGTTCAAGTTTTGATGGTTGTTTCCAGTCCCTCTTCTTTTCCTCGCAAATCCCGGTGATTTCCAGCCACCACCAACCGTCTTTTCCTGAAGGTTTTCAGAGCCCCCACAGCCACTCCCCTGGTGGTTTCTGGGCACCCCTCAAGAGTGAGGTTTCCGAGCCGCCAAGACTGCGCGGCCGACAAGACAGCCCCTCCAAGTCCCTGTAGGGTTTCCGGCCCACGCGAACCGTGCAGCCAGGGAGCGGAGGTGGCGGGGGTGGGGGGTCCTCCTTTCTCGTTTCCAATTAGGTAGGCTCCGAGGGGCAGACGGCGGGGGAGCTCTACCAGCGCTGGGGGCGCTACCGCACGGAGTGCCAGGAGACGCTGGAAGCGGCAGAGCCGTCGGCAGGTGTGACAGCGGCGGAGGCGGGCAGGAGGGGCGCGAATAGCTCCTGTGTGTGTAAGGAGGGGGCGTGGGGCTCCAGGTGCGGTAGGTCCACCTGACGTCCGGCCCTCACGTCCACCCCAGGCCTCGCCTGTAACGGGTCCTTCGATATGTACGTCTGCTGGGACTATGCGACGCCCAACACGACCGCGCGTGTGCCTTGCCCCTGGTACCTGCCCTGGCACCGTCACGGTGAGGTGCCCCCCGGACCGCGGACCCTCCTTGACACAAGCAGCTCCTTTCCCTTGCCCCGGACACTACTTCCCCGGAAGTCACTTACACCCGGTCCCTTGCTCCCGTGTGTCCAACTGGGTGTCTGTCTCCCTTATCGGTCCAACACTGGCTGGGTCACCCTGATCCTGGCTCTGCCGGATAATACCCCTTCTCCATCTCTATCTCTCTGAGGATCACCGGGTCCTGATTGTCTCACCTTTTTCTGAGTTTGTCTCTGGGCATCCTGGTCTTTTTCTAACTAGTTCTGTGGCCCAGGGCAGTTTGTTTAACTTCTTTATGCCTCAGTCATCTCATCTGTAAAATGGGATTGATGATAGTACCAACTTCATCGGCTTCTTATAAATATTAAATTAATAGGCAAATGATTTAATATAAGGGCTTATTCTCATCATCATCACATTGGCTATCTCTCTGCCTTTGTCTCACAGTTGGTCTTTCTGTCTCCATCCCTCTTCATGCCTCTGATCTCCTCCCTCAATTTTCCACAGTGGCCGCAGGCTTTGTCCTTCGCCAGTGTGGCAGTGATGGCCAATGGGGGCCTTGGAGAGACCATTCTCAGTGTGACAACCCAGAGAAGAATGAGACCTTTCAGGTAGGATTCAGGTTTGATGTCCAGGGAGAAGGAAAGAGGCAACCCCTCCGACTGAGCCTGAACCCCATGTACTGTTCAGGATTCTGGGTTCCAAGAGATAGAAACTCAACTTAACCTTGCTTGCTGGAGAATAACATGTATTTACTTCTTTTTTAAGAATGATTTTATTTTATTATTTTTAGAGAGAAGGGAAGGGAGAGAGGTAGAGAGGGAGAAAGACATCAATGTATGGTTGCTTTTCACCTGCCTCCAGCCACAGACCTGACTGGAGACCTGGTTTGCAACCTGGTTATGTGCCCTGGCTGGGGAATCGAACCTGCGACCTTTGGGTTTGCAGGCTGGCACCTTGTCCACTGTGCTACCAGCCAGGGCCTGTATTTACTTCTGTGATTGAAAACGTATAAGGCCACAGTTTCAGACACAGCTGGGTCTAGGTGTTCAAATTATGTTGTTGGAAATCTCTTCTCTGCTCACTTCATCATGCCTATGTTTTTCTCTATGCTATTTGTCCCAGGACTGAATATTTCTTACTTTTATTTTTCAATTACAGTTGATGTTCAATATTATTTTATATCAGTTTCAGGGGGTACAGCATAGTAGTTAAACTAAATCATATAATTTACTAAGTGATCTCCTCCATATTTCAAGTACCCACTTGGCTCCAAAGTTATAGAACTGATGATTTTATTTATTTATTTATTTGCGAGGGAGAAAGAGAGGGTGAGAAACATCAATGCGTGGTTCCCTCTTGCTCACCCCCAATTGGGGACCTGGCCTGCTACCCAGGCACGTGCCCTGACTGGGAATCGAACCGGTGACCCTTTAGTTCACAGGCCAGTGCTCAATCCACTGGGCCACACAAGACCAGGCACAACTGATGACTCTTATTGCCCTGGTTTGGGTCATAGGCCCACCCACCCTAGGCTAATCACTCTGTGTGTGAGTGTGTGTGTTGGGGTTGTCAGAATGCTCTGATTGGCTGGTCATAGGTCCAACCCTAGAGCTGAGGGGTGGAGTTAGCCCCATTCAAATGGAAGGCATTGGCTCCCCAAGAGAAAACTGAGGTTTTGGGCAAGAAGGACAGAGGTCCATCCAGCCCCTTTCTGGACCTGGGGAAAGAGCTGAGTTCTGTTCCTGTGTCTTCCCCCACACCCCCAGGACCAAAGGCTGATCTTGGAGCGGCTGCAGGTTGTTTACACCGTGGGCTACTCCCTGTCCCTGGCCACACTGCTGCTAGCCCTGCTCATCTTGAGTTTCTTCAGGTGGGACCCCCTAACCGGGAGCAGCAGAGGCAAAGACTGAGCCTCAGCTTGGCGAGTAAGATGGGGTGGTCAGGCTCCACCAGCCCCAAGCACCCAACGGTGCTGCCGTGGGGAGAAGGGCTGGGATGTGGTTTAGGGGTTCTATGTGGCCACGGACAGGTGCCCCGGGGTCCCCAGACTGCCCCCTAAATCTCCAGGCGGCTGCACTGCACTCGAAACTACATCCACATCAACCTGTTCACGTCTTTCATGCTGCGGGCCACAGCCATCCTGACCCGAGACCGCCTGCTGCCTCCACCGGGCCCTTCTCCTGGGGACCAGGCCCCCGTTCTGTGGAACCAGGTGAGCATCATTCTTCCTCTCAGGCTGGGAAGATTGGGATCCTGCCTCCTGTAGCATGCTAGGAGGTCTTTAATCTATTTACCACCTCCCTACACTAGCAACAGTTTCTGTCTCTTGCGCACTGCAAATACTTCTGGAAAGGAACTCCCAACTCAATTCCCTCCATTGCTGGCCCCATCACCTCCTTGATTGGAATTTTCCATTCTGTTTCACTATCCACCAATCACTGGGCTTTTCCACCAATGGGAGAGGCTTCTGCTGGAGGCGAGGAGGAGACGGGAAGGGAGAAACCAACTGCCCAGGGGGATTTAGTAGATACCAGTTGGTTCCTAAGAGACACGGTGAGAGAAGCTAGAGGCTGAGGACAGAGGTGAGAAAAGTGATCTGGTAGTCACTCGGCCCAAGCCACTTGTTAGGTTGTTAGGAAGTGATGGGGTGGGAGAGTCCGTAGGCTGGTGGGTGTGGGGTGATGAAATGCGGCTGGAGAGATCATATTTGGGAAACTTGGATACCGAGATGGAAGATACTAACTGGTTAAGAGGTTAGAGTGGGAGAGTTCACTTAGGGTGAGAGAAACCAGCCACAGGTACCGTCCTTTGGTGATACAGAGTGGGAGACCATTTGAGGACAAGAGATGGGGGTGGAAGGACAACCAGGAGGAACGTTTGGGGACACCCGGCGGCCCTGACTGCCCTTTCCCCATGTCTGGCCACCCCTGAGGCTCTAGCCGCCTGCAGAACGGCCCAGATCGTGACCCAGTACTGCGTGGGCGCCAACTACACGTGGCTGCTGGTGGAGGGCATTTACCTGCACAGCCTCCTGGTGCTGGTGGGAGGCTCCGATGGGGGCCACTTCCGCTGCTACCTGCTCCTCGGCTGGGGTGAGCCCCGGCCCTGTCCCCTTCCCAGCCCAGTGCACCACTCCTCCCCGACTACCCTGCTCCTCGGCCTCAGGGAGGCTCTTCCTCTCTCTAGGCTTTTGCCTTCCCACCTCGGCCAGGGAATTCCTTGGGTCTTGGGCCAGCCGGGGCCCGTGCGCGTGCTGACAGCTGCGGCGGGGTGGGGGGTGGGGGTCGGGGTCTGCACAGGGGCCCCCGCGCTTTTCGTCATTCCCTGGGTGATCGTCAGGTACCTGTACGAGAACACGCAGTGAGTTGCGGGGCCTGGGAAATGGGCGGGGTTTTGAGGCATGTGGGCGGGTGTTATGGAAACTTGGGGTGGTTCTGATGGCTTCTGGGGGCTTGGAGGGAAAGTGGGTGGGGGCCTAAACTGCAGCTTGGAAAGGTTTTGTGGGAGGACTAAAAGGGGGGGAGTGAGGGCGGGGCCAGCAAAGCAACCCTTGGGGCTTTAAAGGAATGTGGGTGTGGCTTTAAGGAAACTTTGTGGGACCTGGCAAGTGAATACTTGACCCTGTGTCTAGCGGTTTTCAATCTCTTAGCTCTACAACTCCTCATTCAGGTGCTGGGAGAGGAATGATGTCAAAGCCATTTGGTGGATTATACGCACCCCTATCCTCATGACCACTTTGGTATGGCCAACCCTGCCTCCTCCAGGCAGTCTTCAGGGATTTCCCATCCTGGAAAGAGGGATTCCATCCACCCTCTGCCTCCCAGAACAGGATCCGGCTGGCTCAGCCTCTCTCTCTCCCCGCAGATTAATTTCTTCATCTTTATCCGCATTCTTGGCATCCTCGTGTCCAAACTGAGGACACAGCAGATGCGCTGCCCAGACTACCGGTTGAGGTAGGGGAGGGTGGTGGATAAGTAGGGGATGAGGACTGGATGTGAGATGGGGACCTGGGGCTGCAGGACCACTGCCAACCTCTACCCTCAGGCTGGCTCGCTCCACGCTGACGCTGGTGCCCTTGCTGGGTGTCCACGAGGTGGTGTTTGCTCCTGTGACAGAGGAACAGGCCCGGGGCCACCTGCGCTTCGCCAAGCTCGGCTTTGAGATCTTCCTCAGCTCCTTCCAGGTGCTCAGGCTGGGCAGAGTTACACCCCCACCTCCACCCTGGGGCCCTTCTCCCCTGAGGGGCAAGAGGGCTAGTCATCCTCTGATGCAACCACTAAAGTGGGTGTGACGATGGGAACTAGGGTGGGCAAGAGAGGTACTTAAAATATAAAGTGTAAGGAGGCCTTCACTCCAAAATTTAAAACTGGCCTTGCACTTGCTTGCCCTAACCCTGGTCCCCACCCTGCTTTTCGCCCTTGGGCCTAGTTTTTTCATCTCTAATATGGGGACAACGCTAATCTCACCCCACAAGCCTGTTCATTTCATGAAATTCAGCAGACATTTATTGAATATTTACTATGTGCTAAGTAATTTTCCAAGTTCACTGTGCATATATGGCAAAGAACTGAGTGATCTCTGCCCTCTAGTGGGAGAGACAGGTGCTATGCACACTATAAAAGTATTGGGTTGGGCAAAAACTCTGTTGAGTTTTTTCCATAAAACAAAAGACAAAGTTTTCATTTTCACCAATAATTTTATTGATCCATACACTGCACAAATCTTTTTGTGCATTTCAGTTGCGTTTTTACCTTTCTTGATACAGTAAAGCATATTACACCAAAAATGTTTCGTATTTTCTTCCTTCTTCAATATTAAAATGGCTGCACAAAAATTCACCAATTTTTGTTTTATAAAATACACGCTAACACGGCAGCTGTGAAAATACAATCTAAAAAAGTTGTTTTGAATGAAATTAAAGCCAGCTAAGTGCGACTAGAGCCATTGTATGGGAAAAACTAAACAAATTTTCTGGCCAACCCAATGAGATATACAAAATGGCAGATGTTAAGACATGCATAGAAGGGGGAAAAAAGAGCCCTGGCTGGTGGTACAGTGGATAAGGCGCTGGCTTGCAAACCCAAAGGTCGCTGGTTCAATTCCCAGCCAGGGCACGTAACCAGGTTGCAAGCCAGGTCTCCAGCCAGGTTCAGCTGGTGGCAGGTGAAAGGCAACCATACATTGATGTTTCTCTCCTTCCCCTCTCTGAAAATAATAAATAAAATCTTTAAAAAAAAAAGGAGGGGTGAAAAAGCAAGAAAATAGAGGTAAGGATCAGATGAAGGACAGGGTTACAGATGGGGACAGGGAAGACCTCCCTGAGAAGAAGATATATGAGCAGAGATGGGAAGAAGATGAGGGAATGAACGAGGTAGATACCTCGGGGAAAACATTCCAGTAAGAGAAACTTTAAGTACAGTGTAAGGTCCCTGGGAGTTGGGAGCAAGTATCTGTCATGATGAAGGCTGGCACGCCTGAAACTGTGGGAGCCAGCACAGCAAGGGTGACCTAAGGCAAGTACTATTTTCCCAATGACATACAAATGATCGATATGTATTAATTTATCAAGTGAACTATTAATTATAAGTATACACGTATTTTATATTTATTTAAATTTCTTTTTTAAATACATGATGAGTTTATTTTGACACTTAAAAAAAAAGATTTTATTGATTATTTTTAGAGAGGGGAAAGGAGGGAGGCAGAGAGGGAGAGAGACATCAGTGTAAGATTGCCTTTCACCTGCCTCCAGCTATGGACCTGGCTGGAGACCTGGCTTGCAACCTGGTTATGTGCCCTGGCTGGGAATCGAACCAGAGACCTTTGGGTTCGCAGGCCGGCACGTTATGCACTGTGCCACCAGCCAGGGCTATTTAAATTTCTATGTGAAGGGTATACAAATATAAAACTAATGATTGTTGAAACTATTAAGTTATAGTCATTAATTAAAATGAACTCATATCAATAATTATAATTAACTACTGGCTAGTAATGATTGTATAAACAAATAATAATGATTATATAATATTATATAAATAATGGAAATATAGGTCATAATAAGAGTAAGAAAAAGGTTTAACACTATATGCCAGGCATTACAGCTTCTTGCATATTAATACCTCAATTCTCTCACAGCCACCACTGTTATCCCATTTTCTAGCTGAAGAAACTGAGGCCAAGAAGGGTTAGGCAGCTTGCCCAAGTGCGGTAGAAAGTAGGGAAGTGGTTATCGCATGCAGGGGCCTTTTTATTGCTCAGCAAACCCAAGAGGGTAAGTGGTGGGGAGAGCAAGTGTGGGGAGTGGGACGCCAGAGAGAAGGTCACTGCAAAAGTCTAAGACCAGGGTAGCGGCAGCCGAGATGGCAAGGGTCCGAGCTTTTAAAGGGTGTTTATAATCCTGCTCCCAAACTCTGATTTAACCCCGCTCCTCGTTTGACAGGGCTTGCTGGTCAGCTTCCTCTACTGCTTCATCAACAAGGAGGTAGGGAGAGCCCGGCCCGCCGCCCGCGCCCTCTGGCGGCCGCGCAGGGAAAAGCGTGCCTGGCCGGCCTCTGAGCTCCGACCCGTTGCAGGTGCAGTCGGAGATCCGCCGTGGCTGGCACCGCTGCCGCCTGCGCCACAGACTCGGCGGGGAGCCGCGCCAACCCCTGCAGCGTGTCCTTTCGACCCTGCGGTCGGGCTCGGGACCCCGCCAGATCGCCCCTGGCCGCGCCCTGTCCTCGGGGAACCTCCCAGGGTCTGGGGATGAGGCCGCTCGGGTCTTGGAAAGTTATTGCTAGGCAGCAGGATTCCTGTGATCATTCATTTATCATGTATTTATTGAGTGCCTACTGTGTACCAGGCCCCTTGTGGAGGGAGCGGAGGAATTGAGGGGCGGGGGGAGGAAACAGAAGACAAGGTCTGGTCCTTGTCCTCCTAGAGTTAACCGTTTTGTCCGGGGAGCAGACTGTGAAGACAGTACATCAAATAATGTACCCTGTGGAATGGCTTATGAAGAAAAATTAGAAAGGAGCCTGGGGCATCTCCGAGGAGGTGACATTTAAGCCACACCTGCAAGAAGTAAAGGAGGCAGCTTTGGGAAGAACTGGCAGGCAAGATTCTAGGCCCTGGGGAGGAACGGAGAGGTGGCCTTTGCAGCTGGAGCTGGGATGAGTCAGAACCAACACACGGAGAGAGAAGTGGGCAGAAGCACAAGAATTGGGGTTTTATTCCAGGTGCATTGAAAATTCTTAGCAGGAACATCTCGTGGGCTAATGTTTTAAACAGAGCCTTCTGCCTGCCCTGTGAGGGAACAGTTGATTAGGGGCAGGGATGGAACCTGGGAGCCCCGTGAGGGGCACTGCAGGCGGGAGGCGATGATGGCTGAACCAGGGTGGTGGCCATGGCAGGGTGTGAAGCAGCTGGACTCTGGAGCTATTTTAACGGTAGAACTGAGCACTGGGCAACGGACTGCATGAAGTTCAGCAAGGAGGGAGGTCCAGGAAGGCTTACGGGTGTGAGACCATGGAGAGGGGAAAGGGGGAGGTTGCATTCAGGGTGGGGTGAACAAGGGTGCTTTTCGGACATGTTAAGCTGGAACTAAGGGCCACAAGCGAGCTGGAGACGGAAGTGTGGGCCCACTGGGGTCCCGAGAGGAGGATGCAGTGTGCAGGTATGCACAGAGACAATTCATGGCAGGCCCCGGCTGGGACCTCCCACCCTCAGAGGCCGCAACACTGCCATCTCCACCCTCTTTGCGAAACCAAGAGCCACATTGTAGCTGGACCACCTGTACACTCTAGACCCTCACTTCTAAATCCTCCACCCCGACACATACACACAGATTCAGTTAGTACCTGGGTGTTACCTTATTATTTCCCTTGGGTCTCCAACTCCCTGCACAGATGAACTCAGTCCTTCAAGCATGCGATGATGATGGCCTTAGTGGGCTGACTTCCTGGGTTCTGGGAGGGTAAGGGCCCTGGGGCAGGGCCCTTGTAAATAAAGCTGTTTATGTTTAATCCTTACCCGGGGATACATTGATTGATTTGAGAGAGGAAAGGAGACATCGATCCAACCAGCTACCTAGGTAGATGCTCTGCCCAGGCATCAAACCTGAAACCTTTCTTGCGTGCTGGGTGTTGCTACCATCGAGCCACCAGACCAGGGCAACAGTTGTGCTGTGTATGTCTGAGTCTTTTCGGCCAGGCCAGAACAGGAAGTGACCGAGGCAGGCTGCACGGTGCCTGCGGGCCTGCGGTGGCCACTCCCCTGTCCCCGAGGGTAGCACTGCACGGACATCAACATGGACATCAGGACATCAACATGGACATCGTGCTGCCGCTGTCCCCCCTGCCTAACAGAAGCCTCAACTCTGAACATTCTGTTATCCCCCGATGCTTAACCATCAATATTTGCAGTATATACAAATAAAGTTTTATGTGTGGACCACTTTCTGAAAGCTGCCTCTCTGGGAAGGTAGTACTGAGCAAAGCTGTAAGCAGTTCGTCTTAAAGTCAAGTACTTGATTACTTGGCTATTGAATGCCTAGCTGTGGAAGGTCATATGTATTATTTATATATAACCATTTTTATTTATTAACTTTATTTTTAACCATGTATTTTTAAAAACTGTGGTAGAATACACACATATATATATCAGGAGAACCAAAAGGAAAAAATTAAAGTAAAGCGGCAGTTAACAGCTAGGTTCAAATCTTGGTCTGGCTCATTAGCTGTCTGACTTGGGGAAAATTCTCAGCCTCTCTGTACTTCAGCTCCCTCCTCTGGGGATAAGAGGAAAAAACAACAGTGCCTGGGGGGGCTGTCAGGAGGGAGTCTGAACAGCACAGAACCTTGGGCTGGCACCCTGACAGCTCAGTAGGTGCTAGATGGCATGACCACCATCAGTATGTTGGTACTGACTGCTCTAAACACTTATATCTTCTGGTCAGTGAGGGCAGGTTGGGGGCTGTCCCAGGCTGTCCCAGGCACTGATGTGTCCCCAGTATTGCAACATAGAGCTGGACACAAAGGAGGTATTTAGGCCAAGTTTCCCTGACTGAACAAACAAAAGAGACCAAAAAAATTTCAAGCAAGTCCGATTCATTGAGAGGCAGGGAGAAGGGAGAGTATGACAAGCTAAGAAAGAATAAAGTAGGAAAGAGCTCTCTCCAACTGATTCAGTCACAGATGAGGAAACTGAGGCATGGAAGGGACAGACGGGCCCCTTCACCTGCTCAGAGAGGTCCCGATGCTAGTGCTTGGCCCTACCACCAGCCGCGTCCCTCCCCCAAGTCCACCCCACTCACAAGGCCCTGGGAACAGACAGATGCCACTAGAAAAAACACGGTATTTTATTGTCCTCACATCGAACGTCAAGTCTTTGCAGGGTGGGGAATGACTCCTGACAGCGCCTGGTGACTCCCAACGGGCCGCGTGCAGGGAGGAAGCCCCTACTTGCCGGCGATGAGCGGGTTCCGCAGCACCACGATGACCGAATCCCCGCGCAGGAACATCTTGGAGATGTAGCGGTCCTTGTTGACTGGCTTGGACTTCTTCTTGCCCTTGCCGCTCTTGGGGACCTCAGTCCACATCTCCTTCACATTCTCGAGCACCATGTTGCAGTGCCTGGTGGGGACAGGAAGAAGGGAGGCAGTGGCATGAGGGGGCAGCCTTCTGACCAAGCCGGCTCTGCACGCTGCTGCCTCTCCCCTCCAGCCCGGAGGCTGCAGGCTCTGGGCCAGGTTGGCCAGGCTGCTACTATGGCCTCTGCAAGTCCCCAGGTGGAAGCCGGGGCAAAGGAATGAATCCCCCTGCACCTCAATTTCCTTCTCTAAATGGAGACATTCAGCCCTGGTTGGTGTGGCTCAGAGAACGGAGCACTGGCCTGCTAACCAAAAGGTCACCGGTCTGATTCCTGGTCAGGACACAGGCCTGATTTGCAGGCTAGGTCCCCCGCTGGGGGTGTGCGAGAGACAACCAATCGATGTTTTTCCTGCACAGAGATGTTTCTCTCCCCCTCTTGAAAAATAATACAATCTTAAAAAAATAAAATAAAATGGAGACATTTATGGTGCCTGCCTCGCAAGGCTGTTGTGAAGGATAAATGAATTAACACAGCATTCTTCCCCCACCCCTCAGAAAATTTTATTCATTATTCTTAGAGAAAAAGGCACGAAGGGAGGAAGAAAAGGAGAGAGACATCCATGTATGGGTGCCTTTCACCTGCCTCCAGCTGCGGACCTGGCTGGAGACCTGGTTTGCAACCTGGTTATGTGCCCTGGCTGGGAATCAAACCAGGGACCTTTGGGTTCGCAGGCCAGCACTTATCCACTGATCCACCAGACAGGGCAACACAGTGTTCTTGTAAAGTACTTGGAACAAGGCCTGGCACAGTGCAAAGCAAACATTCCTCTGCTTTGGATTTTTAACTCCCAGTACCTCTGGAGGTACCAGCAAAGCAGCTGCTGCTTCTCAGAGAACCAGAGGCCCCTGGGGCCCGACACAGCACCAGCCTCCACCAATTCTGCTTCGTCCCTGTCCTCGGACTGCTGGGTGGGCATGTGTGGACACAGTATGGAGTAGCTCACTTAAACTCTTACAAAGAATAGGACAGACAATCTCCCTGTCCTCATGGGGAGTGCATCCTAGTGAGGGAGAAGGATGCCACGCAAGTGCACAAAGAGACCTGGGCCTGTAATATGCTGTCAGGTGGCACCTGCTATGAAGAGAAACTAAGCAAGGTGAGGGGATAAGAGGATATATGGAGATATCTCCAAACAGGAAGGTTTAAGATAATTAAAAACAACAAGGAAGCTCTGTGCCTTGCTGTGGAGTAAACTCCAGGAGATGCTATTGAGTGAGAAAGTCAAAGTGGGGAACAGTATGCATGGGAAGTTATCTTTTATAGGAAAAAAAGGGGGTCGGGGTAGGAGAAGCCTACCACCACCTGCTTTTATATTTTTAATTTATTGATTTTGGAGAGGGAAACATCAACTTGTTGTTCCACTTACTTAGGGATTCATTGGTTGATTCTTGCATGTGCCCATCCCACAACCTTGGCTCATGCAGATGTCACTCTAACCAACTTAACCCCCTGAACTACTTTACCTGGCGAGGGCTTGCTCACTTGTTTGTACAATGCAGAATCTTGGATAGACACCTAAAGCCCTGACTGGTGTGGCTCAGTGGATTGGGCGCCCACCTGTGAACTGGAAGGCTGCAGGTTCAATTCCCAGTTAGAGCACATGCCTGGGCTGTGGGCCAGGTTCCCAGTCTGGGTGCGTGTGAAAGGCAACCAACTGAAGTTTCTCTTTCACATGTTTCTCCCTCTCTTTCTCCTCTAAAGATAAATTAACTAAAAAAGAAAGAAAGAAAGAAAAAAAGAAAGAGGGACAGACAGACACCTAGAGATTAGTGGTAGTGGAATGATCAGGGGACAAGCCAGATGGAAATTTTTCATTGGATTGTTAAGTGAAAAAGCCAAAGTATAAAACTAAGCCGTGCCATTGGCAGTGATTTAAAAATACTCTAGGCCCTGGTTGGTGACATGGTAGATAAGGTGCTGGTCTGCAAACCCAAAGGTTGCTGGTTCAATTCCCAGCCAGGGCACATAACCAGGTTGCAAGTCAGGTCTCCTGCCAGGTCCTTGGCTGGAGGCAGGTGAAGGGCAACCATACATTGATGTCTCTCTCCCTCTCTTCCTTCCCCTCTCTAAAAATAAAAAAAATATTTACAAATAAACAAATAAATAATACACTAAAAAGCACCCTCTTATCATTATGTCTGATGTTATAGTCGAGTAATATTCCGGGAGGAGACCAGAGAAATTAGCCATGGTGTGGTCCCTGGGGACTGCCACTGGCTGGGAGAAAAGGGAAGAAGGAATGGGGCACAGGGAGGAAAGACATGCTATTCATTGGGTGCCTTTTATATATTTCAAATTTTACCTCAACAAATGCATAACTCACTCAAGAAAGCAACATAATTAAGTAAATAAGGTGGTTGAGAATGCCATAGCTAATAGCATCTGAGTGATAGCCTCAGACCACTAATATGTGTGAAAAATAAGAGGCACAAGAGCAAAGGGAAGAATCTATGTATCTTATTTATTTACTTAAATATTTTATTCATTATTTTACAGAGAGAAGGGCAGAAAGGGAGGAAGAAAGGGAGAGAAGCATCAGTGTATGGTTGCCTTTCACCTGCTTCCAGCTACGGACCTGGCTGGAGACCTGGCTCGCAACCTGGTTCTGTGCCCTGGCTGGGAATTGAACCAGCGACCTTTGGGTTCGTAGGCGGGCGCCTATCAACGGTGCCACCAGCCAGGGCCTGAGTTGGTCTTCTTTTTTCTTCACCAGCAGGAGGCAGGTGAAAGACAACCATACATTGATGTTTCTCTCCTTCTTTCCCTCCCCTTCTCTCTGGAAACAATAAAAAATAAAATCTAAAAAAAAACAAACTAAAAACTGATTTTACAATTATTATGACAGATCAATTATACTAACACCACATAGGATTCTCTTAGTCATATGTGAAAGGATATTATGAAGGTGGGAGGCTAGGTGGGGTAGAGAGGTGGGAGGTTGATATGGGGGTGGAAGAGAACTAAGGGAAAACAAAAACGAGTCAGCTTGAAAGAAAAACATAAAACAAAATTTATATACACACAGCACCACCTACTGAGCACCCACCAGGTGCCCAGACCTCTTCTAAGCACTTTCTAAGCACTGAGCCATGAATCACTGCATCCCATCCCCAAGACGAAAACACCAGGGTTACCTGCTGCCTCTAGGGCAGGAAAGTGAACGCACTGGGACAATGTGACTCACCCCAGGTCACATTTTGGAAGTGGCAGAGACTACGTTGAATCCAGGTCCATCTGCTCCCTTTGCTCACTTTCTGTTGTTCTTATTCTTGCTTTACCCAAGAGGAAAGTGAGGCTCAGGGGACAAGGCTTATCCCTGGTCACATAATAGCTAGTGGTCAAAACAGTCCAGAATTAAGGGCCCTGGCTGGTAGCACAGTGGATGAGGTGCCGGCCTGCGAACCCAAAGGTCACAGGTTCAATTCCCCAGCCAGGACACGTAACCAGGTTGCAAGCCAGGTCTCCAGTCAGGTCTGTGGCTGGAGGCAGGTGAAAGGCAACCACACATTGATGTTTCCCTCCCTCTCTGCCTCTCTCCCTTCCCCTCTTTCTAAAAATAATGAAATAAAAATTTTTAAAAAAACAAAACAGTCCAGAATTAAGCCTCAGCACAGTACTGTGAGGAAAGTACTTCCCATATGCTAATTACAGGCTATAGCTTATATGCTTGTTGAGCATTTATCATGTGTTTGACACTGAGTCCAGTGCTTTTCGTACACAGCTGTTCTGTGAGGGGCATGATATGGAAACAAGCCCAAAGAGAAAAATCACTTGCTGGTCCCTGAGGCTGAAACACTCAAGACTCTAGCTTGCTTTTTCATTGTATTCAGATCTGTTCACTGCTGCCTCTTCAGACCAGGCCTTTCTGATTACTCATTTAAGAGTACCTGCTCCATAGTACCCCGTATTTTTATCTGGCTCTACAATTCTCCATAGAGTTATCACTTCCTAAAACAGAACCAAATATATGAATACAGTGAATAGGCCTTCAGTGGTCAGGGGGAAGGGGGGACGGGGACAGGGGAGGCAGAGGCAACGAAGGGGAGCAGTTTAGACAAGAACCTAATATAAAGGAACCATGGACATGGACAACAGGTGGGATTGACTTTGGGGGGAATGGGTGGGTGGGGAGGGGGAGAGAGGGGAGCAAAAAGGGGATGGATGTAATACAACAATAAAATAAAATTAATTAAAAAAAGAATTTATCACTTCCTGCCCGCTTCCCTACCTCTAACAAGCTCCCTGAGTTCAGGAACCAAGTTTGTTTAAGACACTGTTGCATCTCCTGAGTCTAACACAGTACCTGGCATGCTGCTCACTCCGATGTAGTAACTAGACTGAGAACACCCTGTGCGTTAGATGCTGTACTTCTAGCATTTGCTACACTTGACATGTATTAAGCCACTGAATCTTTGCAACTACTACTACTGTCACTGTACAGATGAGACAGTCACTTGCTGAAGACCACCTGCTGCTACCAGGCAGAACGGGGACATGAACCCACGAGGCCTGGCTCCTAAGATGACCATAACCACTGAACTGCAAAGCTGGGGGGAGCAGTGAGAAACAGTCACACCTCAGGTTTTAAGGTTTCTCCAGGCCCAGAGAGAACCCCTCCCAGGACCCTGTCAAAAAGTCATCACCTGTCAAAAGCCTTCACACGGCCCAGGAGCTTCTTGTTGTTGCGACAGTTGATGAGCACCTGGGTGTTGTTTTTCACCGACTGTGTGAGCACGGAGAGTGGGCCAGTGTTAAACTCCTCTTCCTCCCGCTTCTGCAGCTCCTCCGGGGTCATCTCACTCTTGGGCTTGTTGAGGAGGCTCCTGGGTGAGCAAGTATGGAACCCGTAGGTGAGAAAGCCCAGAGCTGGAGCAGGGGGAGGCATGTCCTCCCACCCAGTGTCTCTCCAACCTTTCCCCAATACCCCCACCCTCCTGCTCCATCCTTGCTTGGCACCACTATTTGGATGCCTCATGGATTTCTAATCTTGCAAAATGCCCAACCACCTCGATTTACTCCATCCACAGCTTTTCTCATCTCCGTCAGCGGTAATGCCAACCTTCCAGTTCTTTGAGCAAAAACTCTGGTATCAACTTTTCATTCTCTCACATCCTGAATTATCAGCTGCCCCTACAGGACATGTTCAGAATCTACTGTCTCTTACCATGGTCTGAACCTTCATCATCTCTCTTTAGAGTCTTACTCATCACCAACTTTCACCCAAACTCCCCAACAGCAATCGCCACAGCACAGTCCAAGGTGTGCCAAGACCTAAGTCACATCACCTCACTCTTCAAGACCGTCCCATGGCTCCCATCTCACTGTAAAATGTAAAACCCGACGTTTTAATCATGGCCTGCATCTAGCCCTGTCTTTCACTCTGTTCCAGTGGTCTCCTGGGTGGTTCAGATACTAGGCAAACTTTCATGCTGGGTCTCTGCCTGGGTGCCTCCCCAGGCATCTCGGTGGTTTGTTCTCTCATTTTCTCCGCGTCTTTTGCTCAAATGTTGCCTTCTCAATGTGTCCTTTTGCGCTAGTTTTTAAGTTACTGTCTCTCAAAATTGGCGTTAGCCACTGTCTTTACTTTGCCCTAACGCACCATATACTTTATCCGTTTTATCAACCATTACATTTAACCACCTGCCTCTCCCTGCCCCATAGCTGCTGCAGAGGGGGCATTTCCTGATACATCCTATATATCTAAGGCAGCGTCTGAGACTTGAGCACTGAATCAACAATTGTTTAGTGGACAAACCGGTTAAATCATTCCTGATTTAGTCTCACTAACTGAAAATGTCGCGAAACAGGTCGAAAAACCAACCTTGTCCACCTCAAATTATACGGACAGTCCCTCGCCTCAAATCGTTGTTTCTAATAGCCCGCACCTCCCTCCCCCAGATTCCTTAGATGTAAAATCGCTTCCGCTTACCACTCATTTCAATGAGACTATTTGAAAAAGAAACTACCAGCCTATTATCTGAGAAAGCTGTTCCTTCTCCCGAACTCAGGAGCCGTCAAAGGCCCCGTGCCCGTTCCCAAACTCAGCAGGATAAAACTACGCCCCTGGACCCCTAATATCTCCACCTCCGCTCCCCCTCTACCATCCCCTTCCACCCGTCAGTGGCCAAATTTACATCCCCCCCACCGCCACCATCCACTGCCGCCGTTTAAGCCTCGCCCTTCTCACATGGTGGTAACGGCTAAGCGCTCGCAAGGACCCGCCGACTACGCGTTGCTTCTGCCTCCCAGGAGAACGCGCGAAAGAGGCGGGACTTCCGTTTCCTGCGGCCCACTTCCGTGGGCGCCCGCGCACGCTCAACCGGCGGTGTAGGCGTGGTCTGTTGCCATAGCGAGTCCGCCCGTCTTGCGCGGCGTTGGGGTAGGAGCTCTGCTTAGTGGTTTCAGGCCATTCAGGACCACACGAGTTAGGTGTTCACGACAATGGAGAGGGAAAGAACGCGGGTCTGACTTAAACCATTTCGTTGTAGAACAGCACAGGTAGCCGGAGGATAAGCACTCGGCCTTTCCAAATGCCCACCGGCACATTCGGGGGCGCGGCCTCGGAGAAGCCAATCCGCGCCTCACTTTCAGGAATAGACTCCACCCTTTTCCCTTCGGTAGGTCTGTTTACGTGTCTATTGATCTTTCCGACTTCGCGAAACCAATCCTGGGTCCACACCGGGGAGAGGCGTGGACCTGCGCCCGGGAGGCCGAATGTTTTCCATGATCAGTGTTTCTCATTGGCTTCCCCACCCCCAACACTGAGGCGGAACCTACCCCTTTCGCGCTCCCTTTTGGGTTGTGCAATTCTCCGGGGGAACCTTCACCAAGAGCCCCAGGGAGACGGGGAGGCGTGTCCTCAGATCGAGAGTCCCCATTGGCTTCACCGCGGGCAGAGGGTGGGACGCTGCAGCCGCTCTTGTTGTTCATTGGTCTGGTGTTCCCATGGGTGGGACTTGGCTGGGCCTAAATTAGATCCGCGAGCCGCGTCGGGTGTCTGCGGGCAAGCTGACATGCGTTCCGGGGGCCGCGGGCGGCCCCGTCAACGGCTCGGGGAACGCGGCCTCTTGCAGCCACCCACACCGTCCAATCGCCGCCTGCTGCCGCGGGCGCAGCTGTTGCCCCTGCTGCTGCTGGCGCTGGCAGTGGCCTCGGCGTTCTACATCGTCTGGAGCGGCTGGAACCAAGGGACTGAGGAGCTGCCTCCGGGTCGGAAGCTGCGGGTAAGGACCGGCGGGGACACAGCGGGGACCCTCAGTTGTTGGCATCCCCTTACCTAAGGTGTCGGGTGGATGTGGCTTTACCGTATGGCTCCTAGCCGCACGTTCTGCCATTGTCCTTAGGACGCCTGTCAGTGGAATGAGTCCTCGGACTTAATCCGTAATAGTGGCCCTCCTTTAAGAGGAAAGGTCTGGAGTAATGAGAGTTGGAGTCCTGGGTTCTAATCCTAAAGTCAACCTTTTGGAAGAGTCCCTTCCTCACGCTGGGCCTCGATTTCCCCATCAAGATTGGGGCAAGCTGAACTGGATGGGTTTGGAGCGACTTTTCCCGCGTCTAGGATTTATCCCAGAAAGCTCTGATGCTGGAAGCCGCGGTTAGGAAGGGGAACCGGGGCTTCTTTGGGGCGACGACGCCTGGGGTAGGGTCAGAATAAGGTTGCTCTCACGCTCCGCTCTGCTCTTCTCCATTCCCCGCCCCACCCCCAACCCAAGGGCCAGTCGATCAGAAGCCTCTCCGAAGACCGAGTACGGAGGGTGGTGGAGCGACTGGAACCGCAGCGCTTGTGGAACACTTTTCTGCGCCGCCTGCTGGTGGTGCGGACGCCGGGCAGCCCAGGCAGTTTCCGAGTCAGAAAGGTAGGTAATGGGCTGCACTTGACCCCTGAGGTGGCTAGAAAATGGAAGTTGGGCATTCTGCCCAAAATTCCAGAGCATTAAATGGAAGAACTGTAGCTCTGAGTGGAGCTAATCTTACTCTTGAGTAACCATCAAGCTGTACTGCCCTCTGTTACTACGCGCTAAGCACAAGCAACAGCCCTATGCGGTGGGCACCAATGTGGTCTTTATGCAGATGAGGCCCAGAGCAGCTGGGCATTTTGCCCAAATCCTGCAGTTAATAAATGTCCTACCAAGGGTTTCAACCCCAACAGTTTGGCTCTAGAGCTGGTGTTGTAATATCTCCAAATTGCCTCTCAGAAAGCATCGGGAATCACTTGAATACTGCCTGACTTCCAATCCCACTTCAGCCACTTGAAGTGTGACCACCTTGGAGTAGTTTCTTAAGCGCTCTGTGCCTCAGTTTCCCCACCTGCAAATTGAGTCATGGACGGCCCCTACCCTATAGAGTTCCTAGAGTAAGTGCTGTTGAAGGCTGAGCTGTGATTAGTCTTGGCATCAAGAGGTGAGGTCATTCCAAGTCTGGCACTTAGTGGATACTCAGCAGAAGTGTGTTGAATGATTCGAACCAAAGAAGTCCGACTGGACTGCTCTGTATGGCTCAGGTCACATAACCCTCCCCCTGACCTCTTCCCCAGTACTCCAGCCCACCCTCTCACCTCTCTTGCCACCAGTTCCTGGAGGCCACTTTACGGACCCTGACAGCAGACTGGCATGTGGAGCTGGACACCTTCACAGCCTCAACACCCCTGGGGATGCTGGACTTTACCAACATAGTGGCCACGCTGGACCCAGGGGCTAGGCGTTACCTCACTCTTGCCTGTCATTATGACTCCAAGTTCTTCCCACCTGAGCCGGCCCCCTTTGTGGGGGCCACGGATTCCGCTGTGCCTTGCGCTCTGCTATTGGAACTGGCCCAGGCCTTCGACCAGAAGCTGAGGAAAGCAAAGCAGCAGGTGAGGAGTGGAGGGAGAGTAGGGGCTGCTGCTACCATGGTTGAAGCCACCACTCTCCCTTGTCTGGTCTTGTCTTCTTGGTTCTACTGCACATACAAAGCCACAGGGATGTTTCTCTGTGATGAATGTCAGATCCTGTTCCTCCTCTGCTGTAAACCCTCCCAGCGCTCTTTCCTCATTCATGCTTTAGCCAGAGTTCTTATAGTGGCACATGAAGTGTGCCCTGTCACCTCGCTAGTCTCATCTGTCAGCCCTTGCCCCTTGCTCACTCTACTCTAGCTACCCACTGCCTGTGCACCTCACATCCACAGGATTCACTCCCACCTCAGGGCATTTGCACTTGCTGTTTGACTAGAATGTGTGCTTCTCAGGTATCTTCCTGGCTGGCTCCTATCCTTCATCCAGGGGTCCACTTCAGTGTTACCTCCTCCATGAGGCCTTCCCAACCACCCTCTCACCATCCCATGATTTGTGGAACTTATGTTGATTTGTCTTTCTCCACAACTGGAATAAGCTCCATCTAAATAGAGACTTGGCTGCTCTTGTTCCTGCTCTGTTCCCTGGACCCAGGATAGATATTGCCTAGAATAAAGTAGGTGGCAATTAAAATGAGTGAAATGAATGAATGAAAACTCATTTTCTCACACTCCTTCCCCAGTTAGACTCCCTCCAATACCCTAGTACCCCAAAGCTCCCAGGCCCTTCCTGATCCCTCAAACTTCTTCTCAAACCTTTCTGTGGCTCCAGCCCTGGTCCATACCATTCCTTGCCTGGGAGCACTCTTCAGTATCCACTCCACTTCACCAGGTCAGCTTCCACTTACCCTCAGTGCAAACATCCCTTTCCAACAGACCCAACATGCCTCCTAGGCCAGGTTATCCCCCAACCCTTCCTGTGCTCTTTTAAAGACTCTATAGTTTTTTAAGATTTTATTTATTTATAGTGAGAGAGGAAGGGAGGGAGAAAGAGAGGAAGAGAAGCATCAGTGTGTGGTTGCCTCCCATGCGCCCCCCACAGGAGACCTGGCCTACAACCCAGGCATATGCCCGACTAGGAGTCGAACCAGCAACCCTTTGGTTTGCAGGCCGGTGCTCAATCCACTGAGCCAGGGCAAGATTCTATAGTTCTTGGAAGCATTTGTCCCAATTGCATTTCACTGTTTGTGTAATTATTCATCTGTGGGTCTGTCTCGTTTGATAAATGAGCCAGAGGAATAATGGTATTAATCAGAGCTAACTCTTATTGAGTTATTATATGCCAGTCACTATTCTGGGATCTGGGTTCAAGTCCTACCCTATGACTAGAACAGCTATTAACCCCATTTCTACCTGAGGAAACAGATGCTTTGAGAAGTTAGTAACTTACCCATGACTGCTTAGCCAGGAAGCAGCTGAGGCAGGATTTGACCCCTAGCAGTCCGGCTCAGAGTCTATGCGTGAGGAGACCTAGTTTGTCCTGTTCATCTCTGCAAGTGGGCAAGAAATGGGGGTGGGCAGAGGTGAGGGTTGGCACTGAGCACCAGCTCCCACAGGAAGCCCCAGTGACCTTGCAGCTGCTCTTCTTTGACGGTGAAGAGGCACTGAAGGAGTGGGGACCGAAGGACTCCCTCTATGGCTCCCGACACCTGGCCCAGCTCATGGAGTCTGCACACCACAACAGTCCCGGCCCCAGCAGGATCCAGGCTATTGTAAGACCAGGGCCCCACCAGGTTCCAGTGAGGGAGGGTGGAGAGGAGACAAGGTTGGCAGCATCCCACCCCACCTCTCCTGTCCTGACCTCTCTCCCTAGGAGCTCTTTGTGCTTCTTGACCTCCTGGGAGCCCCCAATCCGACCTTCTACAGTCACTTCTCTCGCACAACCCGCTGGTTCAATCAGCTGAGAAACATCGGTAAGGCTGACAAGGCTGACGGTGGAGGCAGCCTGGGATTCGGATGGGAGGGTCAGGGCGGGGCAGGCACCTGTCCCCTCAGGGGTCACCCAGCCTTTCTTCTACCTCCATTGCCTCTAAGGCTCTAAGAAGGGGATAGAGCTCAAATTGATCCCACAGCCACTGTTATTACAAACGGGGCATGGGGGTCACGTAGTCCTGGGTTCGAATCCTGACTCTCCTTGCCAGCTCTGTGAACTTGGCAAGGAGCTTCACCTCAATTTCCTGTCTGTGAAGTGGGCACAATGGTAATGGTAACAGGGCACATGGCACACCTGCAGTAAGGGGTAACATTCATTCTTTTTGTGGGATAACCGGTGCTTGCTTAACCTTTAGATCTCCTTCCCTCCTCTGAGCAGGGGAACCTTTGAGCCCCCAAGGGGCTGACCTTTGCTCTTGAATCTCCACCATTTCCAGAGAAGTTCCTGCACCATTTGAACCTGTTACAGTCTCATCCCCAGGAAGTGATGTACTTCCAGCCCGGGGAGCCCCCTGGCTCTGTAGAAGATGACCACGTCCCTTTCCTCCGCCGAGGTACTTGATTTGAGGAGGAATGGGGTGGGGGTGGGGGTGGGGGTCCAAGGGAGCCACAACTGGGACCTGGCCCATTTATCCAGGGTGGAGGGCTGGTTTCAAGTTGTTTAGCCTCATTGGGCCTTGATTTTCTCATCTGTAAGATGGGGATAATAATAGCCCCTATCTCAGTTCCTATCTGATTGAGGGGGTTGAATGTGCTAATACAAAATGTGAAGACCTTGCTTGGGCCAACGGCCAGCATTTGAGAATGTGAGCTACTATTGTTTGTGCTACGGTAACTGCAGTTTCTTCTAGCCTTTGCCCTTCAAGGCCCTGGCCGCCCAACAGCATCACCTGAGGAGCTTCGAAAAATGCCCAGTCACTTTTTAGGTTCTAGGGCCTTTGTGTTAATTTTACAAAATTCCCAGATGAGCCCTGGCTGATGCGGCTCAGGGGATTGAGCACTGGCCTGTGAACCAAACCATCGCTGGTTTGATTCCTGGTTAGGATACCTATCTGGGTCGCAGGCCAGGTCCCCAGTTGGGGTCGTGCGAGAGGCAACCAATCTTCCCTTGCACATTGCTGTTTCCCTCCTTCCCTTTCTCCCTCTCTTCCCTGCTTTCTAAAAGTAAATGAACAAAATCTTTAAAAACAAACGAACAAACAAAAACTCCCAGATGATTCCAAGGCACAGCCAGGGTTGAAGACATCAGAACATAGGTTTCAGAACTGGCCTGGTTTCTAGGATCTGCAACTTACCACTGGTTGACCTAAGGTAAATTCTTTACCTTCTCTGAGTCTGCATTTCTTCTGGAAAAAAAAAATGAAGAGATTTTACATAAAAAGTATGTCTATGTGTATTTTTGTTTGTTTTTAAAAGATTTTATTTGTTAATTTTTAGAGAGAAGAGAAGGGAGAGAGGAAGAGAGGGAGAGAGACATCAATGTATAGTTGCCTTTCACCTGCCTCCAGCTACAGACCTGACTGGAGACCTGGCTTGCAACCTGGTTATGTGCCCTGGCTGGGAATCGAACCAGTGTCCTTTGGGTTCGCAGGCTGGTGCTTATCCACTGTGCCACCAGCCAGAGCTATGTGTACATTTGTAATCACAGGGTTGGGAGGATGAGAATAGAACAAGTACTATGTAAGTGCTAACTACTACAAAAAAGAAAAAAAGAACCTGATACATTTACCTGGTGAGGAGAGTCAAAGATATCTGTTCCTTTTCCTGGTCTTTCCATAATCTATTAAGTTTTGTTTTTCAATCTTCACCCAAGGGCATAATTATTGATTTTTCAAGAAAAAGGAAGGCCCTGGCACAGTGGATAAGGCGCCAGCCTGCGAACCCAAAGGTCGCTGGTTCGATTCCCAGCCAGGGCACATAACCAGGTTACAAGCCAGGTCTCCAGCCAGGTCTGTAGCTGGAGGCAGGTGAAAGGCAACCATACATAGATGTCTCTCTCCCTCTCTGCCTCTCTCCCTACCGCTCTCTCTCAAAAGAATAAATAAAAACTTAAAAAAAAAAAAAAAAGAAAGAAAAAGGATGGGAAACAGGGAGTGAAACATTGATTGGTTGCCTCTCATACATGCCCCAACCAGGGATGGAACCCACAAGCTAGGTACGTGCTGCGACTAGGGACTCAATCCATAACCTTTTGGTGCTTGAACCAACTGAGCCATCTGGTCAGGGCACAGGGTATATTTTATTTATTTTTAGAGAGAGGAGAAGGGAGGGAGAAAGAGAAGGAGAGAAACATCAACATGTGGTTGCTTCTCATGCACCCACAACTGGGGACCTGGCCCGTAACCCAGGCATGTGCCCTGACTGGGAATCGAACCAACAACCCTTTGATTCACAGGCCAGCACTCGGTCCACTGAGCCACACCCGGGCTCAGTATATATCCCGGGCTGGGTATATATTTTTGAACTAACGTGTACCCTCATACACTTTAAATGATTGTTCAGAGGTCTTCAAGTTCTAGGACAAAATGTTTTCTAGGGAGGAGGGGAGGCCTCTGCCTGGGCTTCTCGGTCAGCCAGAGGCCTGAGTCTTCTCTGTTCTACAGGGGTCCCGGTGCTCCACCTCATCGCCACACCCTTCCCCTCTGTCTGGCACACGCCTGATGACTCTGAGAACAACCTGCACCCACCCACGGTACATAACCTGAGCCGCATCCTCGCCGTGTTTGTGGCCGAGTACCTGGGACTCTAGCCTGCCTGGCTGACTCTGCAGGAGGAGCGCCCAGCAGCGGGTGTGCCAAGGGCACCCAGAGCCAGCAGAACTCAGGCCGGTGTGCCGGCTTTCCCTTCATAATACCCTTGGCTTTACTTGTGCTATGATCAGAAGAACCTCTTTCCTTTGACTCTTTCAAGCTGCCACTCTTCAAAGACATAGAAGAGGCCGTTGTTGGGTGAGAGCCAAAGGAATAAGAGCTTGGGCCCTGCTTGGCTGGAGCTATTGGGCTGAAGGACCAAATGCTATTCTCAGGTTTAGTCGGCAAACCGTGGACTGGCATATGGACCAGCAACACCACCGAACTCCAAGAAGTCTCGATGGCTTTCGTATTTGTGGCAGTTCGTTCTCCAGAATGGCAGCTTTGCTACTGGGCTGGTCCAAACCCAGCTCGGACTGGATGTGCCATGTGCGGCCTGCTGAGAATGAAGCCGATACTTGGGAACTCCAATTCTGTAGAGTCAAGGGGCAATAAACTAGTGTTTCTGCAAAACGTATTCTGCAGAAATAGCCTTATAGGTGTTGCATGAAAACAGGGACCAAAGAAGCGGGGGCGGCAGCATTAAACGTGCTTCTACATGGCACAATGTGAATTTTCAAGCATAAGATAGTGCCGTGTTTTCCCAAGTGTTTCACCACGGAACCCCTTATTGGGAAGTACCTCGCAAAACTATGGCTACATCAGAGGATACTTTGGGAGGCAATGGGTTTTAATAGTTTGAGGATGTTTATGGGAAGAACAAAACAGACCAGGAGTTGCTGCAAACTAGTTATACCAAACCACCGCCCCTTTTAGTTGTGGGTACAGGAGTACAAGATAGTGGGTTGAACTCCAACTCTAGCAGTGACCTAACTATTTCCCAACCCTACCTACTTTTCAGACTCAACAAGGGTACTTATTAAAAAAATACAGACTTCCAGGTCCCACCCAGACCTAATGAATAAGAACTTCAGGGAGGGGCTGAGGATCTAACAAGTACCCAGGAGATCCCACGATTAGCAGCGTCTAGGACTTTGCTGTCCTTTAGTTTTGGCTTGTTCCCAGCCTCTTAGCAAACCTGCTCCAAAGCCATGGTGGGCGCCTAGAGGGAACCAATGCTGGGCCCTGCGGCTGCTGGCTTTGTGAGTTCCACGGAGGCCTGGTAGGTGGCAGGGGTGCCAGGCCAGGATGAAAGGTTATTAAGTAGAGAAGGTGAGCATTGGCCTTCTGAGCCAACTCGGGGCGAGAGATTGGAGAACTCATGAGCTGAAACTCAGGATATCGAATGAGAGGATAAATAAGGTTCTTGTTTCACATTCTGCCGCTGTAGCTGACAGCTGTTAACACCTACTGCAGGCCAGGCACCATAAGCACTTGCTATATTGGTCTAACTCAGTCTCCCACAAATCCCGTGGTAGGTGTACCTCCGGGGCTCGTTTTGCAGATTGAAGGGTGGGGTCTGAGATTTAGGAAGCAGTTGTTTACACAGAGCCCTGATTCTCACACAAGGCTGTGCTCCTACCCCTGTGTTCTACCTTCCTTCCAAAAGACCTATGTGGGACTAGCAAGTGGTTAACAAGGAGCCCCTCCTGAGGCATTTCGTTAGGTGCACGTTAGAGTGGGGTTTGGGGAGGGGTACAGACTAATGACCGTGTAGAGATGGAACTGGCAGAAGTCACGTTCAGAAAGGAACACTGACAAATAGCAAGAGGGTCTCAAACCACAGGAAGATTCCCTTTTGTTCCTTTCTTGTGTGGCAGGCATGGCGCCAAGTACGTAAAAACATTCCATGTTGCCCAGGCTGGGTGGTTCAGTGGTTTGGAGCATCATCCCATACACCAAAGGGTTGCAGGTTCAATTCCTGGTCAGGATATATGCCTAGATGGTGAGTTTGATCCCTGACCAGGGTGCAGACAAGGAGGCAACCGATTGATGTTTCTTTCTCTCTCCTTTCCTCTCTTTCTAAAATCAATAAACATATCCTTGGGTGAGGATTAAAAAACAAACAAAAAACGTGTGCCACTGGGCCTTAGTCACAGTCAAAGTAGATGAGACATCACCTCCAAGTTAAGAGGGGGAGCAAAGTATATGGTTATACCCCCAGCCCTCCATCTCCCTCGAAGACATCTTGGCTGACTGTACTACACGCCAGGCACTGGGCAAGGGGCCTGGTGCAATTTTTGCACGAATCCAGAGCAAGGACTGTGAGCATCATTTTACAGATGGCTGCTGGCTGCTACTTGGCTGAGTGTTTTCCCTAGCTCCTGTTTCTCCCCCAAACTTGGGGTTCCCCAGCCTCATGCTATGAAGGGGCAACTGTTGAGCACTGTGGGTACAATATATCACGTCAATCTTTGAAGGAACCATCAGTATTCTAATTTTTTAGGTTAAGAAACTGCGCTTCAAGCCCTGGCTGGTGGCACAGTGGATAAGGCGCTGGCCTGCAAACCCCAAGGTTGCCGGTTCGATTCCCAGCCAGGGCACAGAACCAGGTCTCCAGCCAGGTCCTTAGCTGGAGGCAAGTGAAAGGCAACCATACATCAATGCTTCTCTCCCTTTCTTCCTCCCCCCCTGCCCTTCTCTAAAAACAATGCATAAAATCATTTAAAAAAAAAATAAAACTGTGCTTCAGAGAAATCCATTGCTGAAGATCACATAGTCGGACACTTTCACTGCAGTGTAGGTTTCTTTTTATTTACCCTGCTCACGACTCTAGTTTTTTACCAGCCTGGAGGAAAGGAACCATCGTTTTTATGGTTTTTATGTATCTTTACATTATAGTATTCTCTCTTCTGATTCTAGAATGCCAATGAAATGCTAGACTTTCTCATCCTATCCTCCACAATTTTTTCTTTTTAGTCTCTGCTACTGTTTGGACTTACCTCTGGTTCACTAAATCATCAGTTGTGTCTAATTTGCTGTTTAGTCCAGCCACTGAGTTTTTAACTTCGGGTTATTGTATGTTTATGGGCTTGTTCCTTTCATATCTGCTAGCCATCATCTAGTTCTGTGTTCCCTGCAGATATTTCCAACCCTGTGGTGTATTTTAATCTGTGATGGACAGTCTCGCCATCTGAAGATGTTTCTGGGCTATTATCTCTGCTGGTTTTTGCTCATGCTGGGTTATGTCCATGGGTATTTGGCTATTTAACTGTATAGCACTCATTGTCTGAAAATTATTTGTGGGGACTCCTGGCGGCAGTATCTTCCATGTTTCTGTCAAGACAGCTCAGCTGAAGCGCCACTGAGGCAAACCTGGACTGCAGCCCAAGCCAAGAGCCAGCCTGCAACTGCGCATGTGCAGGTCCACTTTTTCTTTTCTTTACAAAAAAATTTTAGGATTAAAAAAAAAAAATTATAGAGAGGGAAAGCAAGGGAGGGAGAGAAACACCGATGTGTGAGAGAACCATCAACTGGTTGCCTCTCACACGCCTCCCAACTGGGTACCTGGCCAGAAACTGAGACATATGCCCTGATAGAGAATCAAAACCAAGACCTTTCGCTTTTCAGGATGATGCTCAGCCACAAAAGTCAGAACCAGGTCCATGTTTTTCTTCCTTTGGTCTTGGCGATCTTCTGGGTCATCCTTACCTCAGCTTGTGGTTCCGTGGGATCCCAGGTGCTAGATTTCTCCCCTTGGGCAGCCGATGGCCTTCACCTCTGCCAGCCCCTATCTGCTACAAATAGGAAACCCAAGTGTGTCCACAGCCACTGCCCTCCGAGCAAAAGTGCCTCCGTGGCCCCATATACCTGCCCCTTAACTTTTCAGCTTAGTGGGTTGCTATTTTATTGGCTATTGGATGCTTTTAAGATTTTTTACTTCCTATTTCGGAAGCATCCAAATAACCTGGCCCTCCCTCCATAGGAAATTTAAGTCCCACAAAACCAAGCTAAGACTCAAACCTAGGTCTCTTTTGATTCTAAACTCTAAGCACTGAATAACCACTATGACCTATCCCAGTCTCTCTGGAAATCTTGATTTCCTGATAAGACGATCAAAGAATGTCAGCTGCCTCTCAACATCCATTTTTCTCTCTTCTTTTATACTTGAGGATTTTAAATGTCTTGATCCCTTTTTATTTCGTAAGGATTAAGTGGACCTGGCTGGTAGCACAGTGGATAAGGCACCGGCCTGGGAACCCAAAGGTCGCTGGTTCGATTCCCAGCCAGGGCACATAACCAGGTTGCAAGCCAGGTCTCCAGCCAGGTCCGTAGCTAGAGGCAGGTGAAAGGCAACCATACATTGATGTTTCTCTCTCTCCCTTCCTCTCTCTGGAAATAATAAATTTAAAAGAAAAAAAGAATTAAGTGGGTATTTTAAAGCTTTCATTACTGGGATCACTTTTTAGTAAGAGTTTTTTGTTTTGTTTTTAAGATTTTATTTATTATTTTCAGAGAGAGGGGAAGGGAGAGAGGCTGGGAATCAAACCCAGCGACCTTTGGGTTCACAGGCTGGCGCCTTATCCACTATCCTACCAGCCAGGGTAAGTGAGTTTTTTGTTGGGCATAACGCACCCAGCTTCAAGACTGCCTTACCCAGCCTCCTCTGCAGCTCTTTCATATGGCTAAGATCTGACCAGTGAGAAGTACAGTAAGTCCTCAGTTAACACTGTTGATAGGTTCTGCAACTTTCAGCAAAGTGAGGGAGAACCCATTTTCCCACAGGCTAACTGATATAAACAAGAGTTTAGTTCCTATGCCATTTCATCAATGGTAGAATGAAATGGTGTTGAAAGAAGTGTTCTTTGAGGGCCTACTGTCTGGTGCAGCACTCCCAGGAGGAACAGGGTCCCCGTCCTGAGAAACAGGGATGGCTGCTGTTCTAGCAGTCACCTAGGGCTGAGGATGAGGGCCACCAGCAGAGGAGTGAGCAAGAAGGAGCCTGGGCTCCTGGTGCTTTCTAAAGAAATGAAAGCTTTCTTGTTTAAGCTACTACTATTTTGAGGTTGGAGTCCAAACTGACACAGATGAAGAGTCAAAAATAATTTCGTGCGAAGGGACTTGGCTAAGGATCTTTCCCCCCCAGCTTTTCCCACCTCACCATCTCTCCCACATTCCCCCTCCTCTGAACAACATACAAACCAGTCTGGGCCCATCCTTATAAATATGGATTTTATAGAAAGGACCAATTCAAAGCTGGTCAGATGCCACACGCTAGAAGCTTCCAGAACCATAGGGATGGAAAAACAAGAACAAAAAAGAACAAAAAAGGAAAACAAAAAAAGAAAAACCCAAACAGAACAAACAAGCACACCCCAGACTAAGTTGCCTGAAAAATAGGTCTCAGTGAACCAAAGGCTTCCAAAGGAACATATGTGGCACTGGGTGGTGAGACCCCAATGCCTGAATAAGTACCCAGAGTGGAACCCCCAGAAATTCAAACCCAGTCCCTGCCCACCGGCCCCCCACGCTGTCAAGAGCGAGGCAAAGGGCTTCACAGCTTTTTTTGTTAGTTTGTTTGTTTTTGAGGGGCGGTGATGTCAACAGCTTAAATAAGGGGAGGAGGGAAATTTTTATAGTTCAACTTTTTCTTCTCTTCCCCTTTGGGGGAACTGGAGAGACTGGTAGCTTAAGGAGAAAACAGTCACTTTTATTTTTTTTTTTAATGGGGAAAACATCTAGAGATGGCAGGTTGCCATGAAACATGCCCAATCTGATCTGTGATTGGATGCACAGCCCCCCTCCAATTCCTGAAGAGGAGGTGAGCCCTGACATGTCGCTCAGGAGTGGTACCAGCCTTGGCTGCTGCAGCCTCTTAGGAGACAGAACACAGCTCCAGAGATGGAGAACTGGGGAAGGGACAGAAGGGGGCCAGGAGGGGAGACCCCTTACGTAGTACCAAAATTAGCTGCCGCCTGCTCCCTGCTGGTGAGTCCCAGGGGTGTAGGGAGTGGCAGGAAGGGTGCTAGGGTGGAATGGAGAAGAAACTTGAGATGCTCATAAAAAACACCCTCCTCGAGGGTCCCCGGCCCTGGGTGTGAAGAATAGAAAACCAGTTGGGGTCAGTCAGTCAGAGTGCTTTCTTAGGTCATCCCCTTGACACCAGGTCAGTTCTGGACAGGGATCAATGCTGCCTGGACTGGGGGCAAGGGCTGGTGACCCAGTCCTGGCCCTCTGCTCCCACGGGGAGGGGTGGGCATGTGGGTTCTGCCCCCCTCCCCCAGCTTCACCTCCCCTCCTCCCGGCCAGCCCGGCCCCCGCCCCCACTGGGCCCATTGCAGGGCAGCACCCAGTTGTTATCGTGCAGACCCAGGCGGCAGCCGGGTGTCTCGCGGTCAGCTCGGCGGCAGCACATCCAGTAGGAACGTCCGTAAGGCAGGTCATGGTGGTAGGGCTTCGGGTGCCAGCGGCAGAGCGACACGTCGCCCTTCTCGTATCTCTTGCGGCACTGCTTGCAAGGGTCATCACGGTAGAGTGGGTCTCGGCTCCAGCGAGAGTCTGTGGCCCGCACCCCAAATGCCTCGATGATGCCCTTGAAGTGGTGGCAGGTGCACTTGAGGGCCGCCAGGGCCCGGGTGGGCAGGAAGCTGAAGATCTTGACCAGCACGTGCTCGGGCAGCAGCAGCATGTACTGGCGCGGCTCCAGTAGCCTCTGGATCTTGAAGCGGATCTCGAGGAAGTCGTGAGACACGTGCCGGTACAGGCGGCAAAGGGAAGTGTCCGCTGCGCCCTCAGCCTCGTCCGGGCCTGGTGCAGTGGCTGGCGAGTCAGCCGGGGGTGGCTCGGGAGGCCCGTCCGGCCCACGGGACTGCAGGAAGAAGAGCTGGCCAGGTGGGGGTGGCTCCTCGGGGCTCACTGTCAGGCACACTGTCTCCTCCTTCACATTCTTGGTACCGTCCTTGCCGAAGAAGATGCACTCGTCCACCACGCCCGTCACCACCACATCCACATGGAAGCCGGATGCTCCGCAGTCCCGGGCAGGGGGTGGGGGGGGAGCTGGGGGAGTGTCCTCAGGCCTGGCAGGGGCTGGGGTCTCCCCCTCGCTGGCTTCGTCTGCCCTGGCCAGAAGGAACTCCACATTGCTGGGGAGGGCGTCCCGAGAGGGACTGATGAGCTGGTACAGGTCGCAGGTGATCTTGTCCTTGGCTCGGGCTCCGGGGCCTGGGCTGCCCGGGTAGGCACAGCCCTGCCGGCCTCCACTCCCGTTGGGCAAGCTGCCGTCCGGTGCACGGGGCTCTCGGCCGTTGGAGATACGGAAGGCGATGCGTACCTCCCCGGGCCCTGGCCCAGGCCGCTCCTCCTTGCAGAGACCCTTGGCTGGAGGGTTGTCCCGCTGGGCCTCAAAGTGCGCCACTGCCTCAGCCACACGGCTGCAGTCCCCGCCACCAGATCTCCGTTCAGACCCCAGGCCCTTGGCAGGCCCACCCTGCTCTGCAGACACAAAGACCATAGGCGCTGGAGTGCCGGGGTGGGAGTAGTTCTGCAAGGCGAGAGCTGCCCGCTGTTCCACCAAGGCCACCATCTCGGCCACGGAGAGGAGGTCCACATCCTCCCCGGCCGAGGCTGGGGTCCCCTGAGCAGCAGGGGGCCCCTCTCGGCCCCCTGGGTCCGGTGGAGCTTTAGTAGGCTCAAGGCAGCGCCTCCTCCGCTTGGCCTTGGAGCTGTCGCTGCCCCAATGCCCCTTGACCTTCATGGAGCTGGCCCGGCTGCCGCCACCACACTGATGCGCCACAAAGAAAGCCACCTTCTCCTTCGTATTCCCGGGCTTGATAACATACCATGTGTCCAGCAGGACTCGACCCTCATCACCAGCAGCTGCTGCTGAGAGGAGCGGGGTAGGCTGGGAGGCAGGGGCCTCGGTGGCCAAGGCGGGCGGCGTGTTCTCTGAGTGGGCAGGCCCGTGGTCTGGCTCAGTCCTGCTGCCTGGCTCAGGGCAGGCTGCTGGCTTGAGGGCTGTGGAAGGTGGACGTGGCTGGTTCTGTGAGTAGGTGCCAAAGGGCCGGGGGCACCAGAGCTGGAAGGGAAGGAGGCCGCCACGGTCCATTCTGGGGAATGGTGGCAGGCAGGCAGGGGATCACTGCATCTCAGGGCCTGGATGGTGGTGGAGGGCTTCACAGGCCACCTGGACACAGGAAAGAGAAGGTTGGGGAGCTGGGGGAGCCTGTCCTTCCAGGACCACCCTGAACTCAATCTCCCCTGATGGAACCGACCCAAATTAGACCACCAAGAACTCTAGTCCTACCCCACCGCACAGGTGAACCAATGAAGGGTTGTAGAGAGAATGGGATCTTTTAACACCCAGAGTGTGAAAGGATATGGCAGCTTGCTTGCTCCCACCCTGCAGACCTGACTCCACTGCCCATTGCTTTTGATGACAACCCAGGGGCCTCCTGCTGCCATAACCCTTAAAATTCAGTGAAAATGCCAACCAACAGACAATGCTCCTTTTTCTATTTGCTCCTCCAGGAGCCAGTTCCTGAAAAGACAAGAACTCCCAGCCCTGCACACAACCATGGCTATTCCAGCCCACAGAAGAAACGGTATGGGCTGGGAGGGGGAAGAAAACCTGAGGCCAGAGCCAGACATCCCCTAAGAAACTGGCTCCTTGCCTTTTCTGCTTGTGGGGCTCTTTTAAGTTTCCTAAAGCTGCGTATCCACCCCGGGAAAAGTACATACATTTGCCTAACACTGTGCTGGTAATTCCCTCAAGCCTATACATAGACCCCTGGGATAAGGAGGCCTGTTCTAGTCTACCCTGCTCTCCAAGTGGCACACAGGCTTTGAGTGGGGAAGGGTTATGTAGAGCAAGGCCAGGCCCTCAAACTTATTTTCTGGATTATTTATTTCAGGATCTCTCAATTTGGAGACAGCTCTGCTTATGAATCAGACATGACCATTTTCCACTGCAGGACCAACAGGTAGCATAACCCTCAGTCTCAATCGTTCCCTGGCCCATCTGTGCCCGGACATCTTGAAATCAAAACACCCTCCAAACTTCAACCTTTCCACATGTCTATAGACCAGAGGTCAGCAAATTATAGACCTTGGGCCGAATCTAGCCTACTGCTTGTCTTTGCAAATAAAGTTTTATTGACACGTGCTTATTTGTTTATGGCTGCTCTCATGCTACAATAGCAGTTGAGTTGTTGCAATGGAGAACGTACGGCCTTGCAAAGCCTACAACATTCATTATCTGGCTCTTCATGGAAAAAGGCTGCTGACCTTTGAGTACAGATTGTCCTGAAAACAGGCAATTCCACAAACACCACTAAAACCCCCTCATTTCATGGTCCTGTTCTATTCAAAATCTAGACAACCTTCAAATACCCACAGACACCAGTCACAAAAAGTCCTAATCCTAAAAATCTTTATCCCCATAATCCCTAATCCCACCTACCATTGAGTTACATACAGTCCCTGCTGCAATTCTAGTCCCTTGCTGTAAGGAAAATCACCATACAGCCCCTAAAACCTATAGGTGTCTAAGCTTACCAACCAATACATCTAAATGCCCAGGGATGGCCACTAACACAGCAAAGGTCATTTTCTATAGATGTTATCTCTCTCCAACTAGACCACTCCTTGAAATCCTCCAATCAGTTCCTACCCTTATCTCCAGCATATCAATACCTCCCAAAATATCTAGGCCCTTCCAATCCTACTTTAAACCTCCAATCCTACAAATATCCCCTCCAGCTCAGCCCCACTCTCAAGAAACCCCCTCACAAATGCCTAGCCTACTAAGACCTGCAATTTCCCAAACTCACAGATGCCCAAAAGACAAGTTTCCTGAGATCATATATATATATAGATAGATAGGTAGATATAGATAGAGATATTTTAAAGATTTTAGTTATTCATTTTTAGAGAGAGGGGGCAGGAGAAAGAGAGGCACAGAAACATCCATGTGTGGTTGTCTCTTGCATGCTCCCAAATGGGGAGCTGGCCTGCAACCCAGGCATGTGCCTGATGGGGAATCGAACCAGTGACATTTCCTTTAGCAGGCCAGCACTCATCCACTGAGCCACAGCAGGAAGGGCTCAAAGTCTTTCAAAACCTCCACATGCAATCGCTAATTTCATAGAAGCCTCCCAAATAGCAAAAGAACTCACAAAAACATAAAATCCGCCCTGGCTGGTAGCACAGTGGTTAAGGCGCCGTCCTGGGAACCCAAAGGTCGCAGGTTCGATTCCCCAGCCAGGGCACATAACCAGGTTGCAAACCAGGTCTCCAGCCAGGTCTGTGGCTGGAGGCAGGTGAAACGCAACCATACATTCATGTCTCTCTCCCTCTCTGCCTCTCTCCCTTCCCCTCTTTCTAAAGATAATGAAATAAAATCTTAAAAAAACAAAAACATAAAATCCTCCTAATATATAAAACTAATTCCAAACCGTATGTTTCTCAGTCAAAAGGCCCCCCACAAACACTCCCAAAGAAACCCTATAAACGTTTTAATAGAAGACAAGTGCTTATTGCAGGCTGACTGCGAACTAATTAGGTACTGCTCTAACAATTCCTGCTAATCCTCCCAGTCCCTAGGAAGCCGACAGTGTATTCGTTCCTCTGTCTAGATGAGGCACAGAAAGGTTGAACCCCAAGTCTGAAGTCAGGTAGGTACGAAGAAGTGAGGACAGGCCAAAGCCCAGATATTCTGCCTCCAAAATTGGTACTCCTGGCTGCACCCAAGTCTCCATGAGCTCTCTAAATCCTATACCCACCCCCAAACATCCCAAACTACAAAGGAGACCCCCAACAACACACAGAACCTTCCACATTACAAAAGAAACCCAAACCCGAACCCAAACCCAAACGCCAAGGCACCCCCTAAACTCAAGGGAAACCCAAGTACCCCCCAAACCCACGCAGAGACTTGCCCAAGGCCCAAAACATCTCTTCAATGCAAAGGGGATCCCCAATTTTCGTAACCGCCCCCCCAAATCCGCCAACCCCCTCAGACCACCCTAAAAAGCTAGGCACGCCCCCAAGACACCCTCACCCTCGAGCCCCGCCCCCGCGCGGCGAGAGAAGGTGACGGCCTACACGCATGCGCGAGAGAAGAAAGCGGGCCCGCCCACTCGCTCCCGTCCTCACGCAGTCACGCAGGCCGCAGCACGACTGGTTTCCCTCCGCCCCTTTGTTGACAGTCTCGCGCGTGACGCCCGCAGCCAATGAGCGCCCGCCGTTCGGGGCCGTGCCCATATAAGGAAGGCCTTGGCCAAGGGGCCCAACTTCGAAAGAGGGAGGAGTAGGCAAGAGGTGACAAGGAGGTGTGGAAACAGCTGCGTGTAAGAGAGCGTGTAACAACTCCCAACTTCCTCCTAAACGGTGGAACAAGGCCAGGACGGAGGCCACCGCATTCAAGGAGACGTTTATTACAGGACGTTCCCTCTCAACGGGAGCCCTGGTCGACTGTAGAGATGGAAAGGGCCAAGTAGCTCTGGGATTGGGACGCCAGGGCGGAAGGAAACATGCAGAAAGATCTGAGAGTGCCCAGTTCTGGTTGGGAACCTTGGGGGCCGAGGTTTCCTGCAGGGGAAACCCGACAACCAACTAGCAGAACCCTACGCCGGCGGCCGCGGCACGGAGTCCAAGCCTCTGGGCTTGGCATTCAAGGCTCAGGCCGTGTGGTCAAAAGATCCTCTCCATCCGGCCTTACCAACTAGGCACCCCAACCTGACTCAGACTTAGTGCTAGAAAAGAATAAGAAACACCTCAGTAATGCCTTTTAAATATTGATTACCTGTTCAGATGATATTTACATAACTTAGTGAAATCCAATACCTCGGATTAACTTAATCGCTCTTTTTGATCTTTTTGATGTGGCTACTGGAAGATTTCAAATTACACGTACCTACGGCTACCATTTCCATTTCTATTGAACAGTGCTGGTAGAGATCCTTTCAATGCCAGGCTGTTTGAAGAGCCAGCCAGCCTCTACCGCAGGTGCCTGTCCAGGCATTACTTACTCCCCGACCGCTCTGCCCCAAATTTACCTGCTTACAAACATCCCACACATCACAGCTAGAAGATCTTAAAGCACTAATAACCTGACCTTGTCCCTACCCAGTTCAAAACGGGCCACAACTCCCCAGTGCCACTGGGAAAATGCCCAGGTACCTCACTGAACCAGGCTCATCCCTCCCTACCCCTCCACATCCCCAGTGGACCCACAGGAAGGCACCTAATCTGGCACAGAGAGTAGTTAGAATACTCAGCCCTGTTTGATCCTCAGCAGGAGTTACTATCATCTACACTATATGAAGAAACTGAGGCAGGACAGGTTGACTAACCAGCCCAAGGTCACAAAGAACTGGCCCCACTGAAGCAAGGATATCAGGGAATCTGATTCATGATTACTGCGCGCTTCGGCTTCATTATATATTCTCTGGGGTCTCAGTTCAGCCACCCCTTCTTCCGAGATGCTAACCCCCCAGACCTTGCTATTGATTCCGGAGTCACCTGGCTCTTTTCTTCCATGGTCTTTGCATGTGCTGTTCCTGCTAACTAGGATGCACCCCCTAAATCTTCACATAGCTCAATTCCTTACTTCATTCCTGTCTTAGCTCAAATGTAAGTTTAACAGAGAGGCTTTCCTTGAGCCCCCTCCCTGGGAACTACCCACCTGCCTAGAGGGGGACCTTTGGGTTTCCCTGTCTCAGCCCTGCACACTCTGGGTCATTACTGCCTAAAGATGGATCATTCTCCTCCATTGGACTGTAAACCCGCTGGGGAAGTAGGGGGAGGAGGAGGGGTGAAGGGCCAGAGCTATTATGGTCATTATGGTGTCCCCAGCAGCACTGCCCAGCATGGGACCAAATGAATCAAAGCTCCCTTCCCTGCGGCTCCATGTCCTTAACTTCATGAGGCCTTGGCAGCATGAACTCTGTTTCACACCCAGATCTGTGTCCCAGCTGGAGGGGTCACTGGGGCAGAATTTTCTAACTCCTCACACACTGAGCCCAGGACAAGGCACTACATTAAGTCAATTTTCAGAAAGATCCACTTACTATAAAACATCACAACACAGAAAGACTGAAAGTAAAAAGACCGAAAAAAGGCTGACCAAGCAAATACGAACCAAGAGACAAGTAAAGCGACATTACCACTTTAAAATATTTAATTGAAGCCCTGGCTGGTGGCACAGTGGATAAGACGCTGGCCTGCGAACCCAAAGGTCGCTGGTTCGATTCCCTAGTCAGGGCACATACCCAGGTTGCAAGCCAGGTCTCCAGCCAGGTCCTTAGCTGGAGGCAGGTAAAAGGCAACCATACATTGATGCTTCTCTCCCTTTCTTCTTCTCTCCCTGACCTTCTCTCTAAAAATAAATAAAATCTTTAAAAAAATAAAAATAAAAAGTCCTTGGCTGGTGGCACAATGGATAAGGCGCCTGGCCTGCGAACCTGAAGGTTGCTAGTTCAATTCCCCAGCCAGGGCGTATAACCAGGTTGCAAGCCAGGTCTCCAGCCAGCTCTATAGCTGGAGGCAGGTGAAAGGCAACCATACATTGATGTCTCTCTCCCTCTCTGCCTCTCTCCCTTCCCCTCTCTCTAAAAATAAATTTTAAAAAAATTTAAAAACTCAAGACACACAAGCTCAGGACAAGTCTAGAATGCACTTTTCACAATTTTTAAGGCTGTTTGGATGAATACATTGTGAAAATCAGTTTTACTGAATTATTTATTGAATGTCTAAAACATAGTATAGTACATAAAGTATTCCTGCCACTGGATAGTCTTCAATAAAAGTTTAATTGCAAAAATAATAAGTGTTCCTAATACTGTGGCCTCAAAATATATACAGTAAAAAACAACATGACAAAATTTGGCACATCCACAATTGTGATAAGAGACCTTAACATATCTTTCCTTATAGGGTGGCTGAAAAGATAAAATTAGTAAGGACCTGAACCACACAATGAACACCCTTGAGGAATGCCAGCATTTAAAGAATCCACATTTCACATAAGTAGACTGACATCCAGAAGTCCTCCTGCGTGCTGGCCCTGGGCTGGGCACTGGGGACAAAGAGATGACACTGAGCTCACCAGGAAGCGCTCATGGGAAAGGGGGCAGACATCCAAATAAACAATCATGACCAACATGAATAAATTAGAGAGAAAATGATGACCACAAACAGCCGCTGTCACTGGATCACTCATTGGGAGTCAGGCTTTGCTCTAAGTGCTCTATAAATATTAACTCATTCCATTCTCAGATCTCACTATTTTTAATCTCCCGTTAAAGATTAGGAAATGGAGACATGGAATGGCTAAGTAATTGCCTTTGGACACAGCTCTGCGGCAGAGCTTTGAATCAAATGAGCTCGGCTAGGCTGTCTCCAGAGCACAAGTTCATGCAGCGCGAGTGGTTTCATCATTAAGTACTTTGCAAGGATTTTATTGTTCAGTCCTCAGGGCCTTTGCACTCTCTGCACGCCCCCCTACACACACACAGAGTGCCCTTCTGTGGGAACCCACAGGGCTCATCCATCCCCCAGACATAGCTCAGAGACCAACCTCAGGAGACCTTCCTTCATTTAAACCGGCAGCGCCCCTGACAGCAGACGCATACCCTCTCCTTGCCCATCCCTGATTTCTTTTCTCCTTACCACGCATTGTTATCCAATACACTATAAACTTTGATGGTATGTTTCTTGTCAGTCTCCCCCTCACTAAAGTGAAAGCTCCTCCAGGGCCGGTGCTTGTGTCTAGTTTTATCGCTGCTCTATCCCAGCTCTGAGAACAGCTCTGAGCACCAGGCTCCTTCCGTGTGGTCCCAGGGCGGCAGCCACCGGGAGCATCTGTTAGAAATGCCCCAGCTCACACCTGCTGCGTAAGAACGCTATCTGCAACCAGATCTCGGGCAGTGGTATGCATACTTAAGTTTGAGAAACAATGCCCTTAGCGCCTCATAGGTGTGCAACGCATATTTGTCTGAATGAATGAACCAACTTCTCAAACAGCCCGTTCATTCAGTACAGCATCTATTTGGGACCGCTTGTGGGAAAAAAAAGACAAAAACAAAAAAACAGGAAAAGCAAAAAACAGTTGGTTCCAGCCCCGACCAACATGCCTGGGCCCAGGCAGGGGCGTGTGCAGGGAGGCAACTGATTGATGTTTCTCTCACACATCGATGTTTTTCTCTCCCTTCCTCCCTCCTTTCCCTGCTCTCCAAAAATGAGTAAATAAAATCTTAAAAAAACAAAACAAAACAAAAGAAAACACCAGCTGGTTCCAGCCAAATCCACCATGGAAATCCTGTTCCCAGGATGAAGATGTCCTTGTATCTTCCCAAGCTACCTGGGATCTTTTTCTCCTGAGGCTTTTCCTCCCGGAGTGCCTGGCACTAATGAATGACAATGACCTCCCCTGCACCCTGTGGGTGTCTGGAAAGCTGGGACCTCTCCCTAGAGGTGGCACAGCCACTTCAGCCTCCTGGTTTGGCTCACTGGGACACTTAAGCTCTTCCAGCTCCATCACTAGCCAGAGACAGCTTTTCAAACACCAATCAGGCCATGACATTAAAACCCTTCCATGAGAGGTGCAAGTTCACAAAAAAATACATGTCCACGTACCCTTTCTCAGGAAGCTGCTGGAGGGCGAATTTGCTTCTCCAAAATGAAGAAGTAAGCCAAGAAAAAGGAAGCGATCCCATCAGGGAAATGTGATCTAGCCCAGAAAAGAGGCAAAAGGAACCCCAGGTAAAGGTAAAGGGAGCGCCTAGGAGGACAGCTGTGTACCAGGTCTAGAAAGATCTCCATAAACGCACAAAGGCAGGAGAAAGGCGGACAATGGATGAGCTAAGCGTGAAACTTAAGATGCTGGAAACATCAACAGCAAACCAAAGAAGAAATGATAAAAATCATGACTGACACCCTCTCCATGCTGACTCAGGTGACATTCCTACCTCTACCTTGGGGTGCCTCCATCCCAGGTCATGCCCAGCACAGGGCTGGGCACAGAGTAAGGCATGCAGGGAATATGCTTGCTCACACTCATGCAGGAGGCAGTGGCAGGGTACCATGGCCCTGCTCCTGGTCCTTCTATGCCCAACCTTCCTGACTGCACCACCCACCCCACTACCACCCTGTCCACAATCCTGATCCATCCATACACTACTCTTGGCTTTTTGGCCTCCAGGTCTGCTGACCTCTCTCCCTGGCAAGTTCTCCTTTCTAGCACCTAGTTCCCTCACAGGAAGAATCACGTGAATCCAAATTGTCAGGAGCTAGAGATCCTGGAGGCAGGGAGACTCCAGGAGGGTGTGCCACCACCCCAGTGGTCCCACTTCTGGGGGTGTGACCTCAGGCAGCATGCTTGACCCTCCATGCCTCAGTTTTCCCCACTGTAAAATGCAGGGAATAATAGTGTGCATACTCCACACACACACACACACTGTGGGTTGGTCGATGATTTACTGAGATTCAACCCGGGAAGAGCATTCAATGCCAACTAGCATCAAGGAGAGCCTCATCATTCAGGTGCTGGGATTTCTTAAGAAAAATTAAGACTACCTAAGAGTTGGGAAATCACTGACCGAGCCAAAGACTTCTTCCCTCTTCATTTTACATTCTGAAATTAAATTGATCGTCGTCCCTCTCGAGAACCGAAATACGGCCATTCCTTTGTTACAGTTGGATACTGGAACTCAGTTAGTGATTGAACAGGTATTTACAGAGCAGCTACCGCGTGCTGTTCCGAGCATTGGGAATGTGCAGGGAAAAGGGGAAAGAAATCCTTGTCCTCATCGGGCTGACATACTAACTGGAAAGAGGGATGATAAATACCTAGTAAGTTTCCAGGCGGCAAGCGCTATGGGACACAAACAGAGCACGTAAAAGGCATCAGGAGTATGAGAGGAAGTTATGATCTTAAGGTGTCAGGATGGCAACACAAAGCAGGTGATGAGCTGTCTTTTTAGAAAACCAGAGGCTTTCAGGAATAATACAGCTTTCACCAGGGCTACACCGTTAAAAACGGTAAAAATATCATTTTGTACAATAAGCTTCCGTCATATAGGCACAGGCTGAAAATATGTTTACGATTTTAAGGAAAGGCCAAATAACTTTTGGAAAGCAGGCGTATTTTCTAAGACAAGCAAATAAAACAAAAGGGGTATAAAAGTGGCACAGATGTGACGGGGATGAATGATTGGCAACTTCTCCCCGAAGGAATATGGTTTCAGTTAATTCACTGAGAGTTGGAAACAAAGTGTTAAAAAACTCCTGGAAACAATGACAAGCAAGCAAAACTGACATGAGGGGCTAAAATAAATCAGTAAAGAGAGGAACCCAAACCTGACCAAGGCGCACAAGTGCCACCCGAGCTGCAAAACTGTCCCAGCACTGTGACAACAATGGGCTCCTTCAAGGGCAGGCCCTGGCACATAGAAGGTGCTCTTGCAACGCTGTGGACGACCCAAGAAATAAACCCGCGTTTTCCAGATGAGGAAAATGAGGTCCAGTCACCCAGCTGGTGGGTGACAGAGCCAGGATTCAAATCTGGATGTTCTGGTTCTACAGTGCGTGCTCAATAAATTTTTCTTGAAAGGATAAAAATCCGCTCTGGCTGGTGTGGCTCAGAGGATTGAGTACCATGCCTGGGAACCAAAAGGTCCTCGGTTCAATGACCAGTCAGGGAACATGACTGGGTTGCAGGCCAGGTCTCCAGTTGAGGGTGTGTGAGAGGCAACCACACATTGATGTTTCTCTCTTTCTCCCTTCCTTCCCCTCTCTAAAAAATAAATTTAAAAAATTATTAAAAAGACTACACACTTAGGCCATGGCTGGTGGCGCAGTGGATAGGCCCCAGCCTGCAAACCCAAAGGTCACTTTGCTGGTTCAATTCCCAGCTAGGGCACATAACCAGGTCTCCAGCCAGGTCTCCAGCCAGGTCTGTAGCTGGAGGCAGGTGAAAGGCAACCATACATTGATGCTTCTCTCCCTTTCTTCCTCCCTCCCTGCCCTTCTCTCTGAAAATAATAAGTAAAATTAAAGGAAAAAAAAAAAAAAAGACTACACACATTAAGGGCTTCATAAGCACTAGGTACTTCACATATTAACCTCATCAACTTCTTAGAAGAAGAGCCTCACAGTTGGAATATAGTCCCATTTTACATATGAGAAAACTGAGGCCCAGAGCGGGAACACAACTTGGCCAAGGACATTTAGCAGCAGAGATAGAGATTTGAACCTGGACCAATTTGACACCAATGCTTTCCTATCAGAGTCAGAGAATTTACGTGATAAACTCAGGACCACAGTATTTCAAGATGCATTACAAAGTTGCCGAATTGCCCAGTGAGGTCCTAATGACCAAAAGGTGGTGGTGGTGGGGGTGGGTGGGGTTAAAACAAAAAACAAAAACAGTTGTAGAAATATTTCCTATTCACTGAAATACCTGGAGCTGGGCCAGACTGGGCATTGGCAAGTGAATTATTTACATTTGGTTGGGGATAGAGATGGGAATGAGGGCAGATTGAGTTTCTGAGCACCCCCTTGGGGAGTCACCTTGGGAGACCCAGGGTAGAAGATGGGGAACTAGAAGTCAGGATACAGTGGGAGCAGAGGGTGGGAGGATGCGGAAGAGAAAAACAAGGAAGCAGCCAGACTGATGTCTCATTCCCTGGTACCTCTCTACTGCTTTCTCTTTCAGTCTGTTTCCCATTCATGTTTAAATGTTTATTTATTTTTTAAAAAAGATTTTATTTATTATTTTCAGAGAAGGGGGAAAGGAGAGAGGCAGAGAGGAAGAGAAACATCAATGTATGGTTGCCTTTCACCTGCCTCCAGCTACAGACCTGGCTTGCAACCTGGTTATGTGCCCTGGCTGGGAATCGAACCAGCGACCTTTGGGTTCCCAGGACGGCGCCTTATCCACTGTGTCACTAGCCAGGGCCTCATGTTTAAATTTTTAAAATGGCACTTACTCCAAGCACTTTACATGCTAACCCCTATGAACCTTCGGTTACAACCTTTCTAGGGTGACTGATCCCATTCTATAGCCGAGGAGAGGCCAAAAGACTTGCCCAAAGTCATACAGCAAGTAAATGGCAGAACTAAGAAGACTGCTTCAGTTATCCAGTCTCTGTCCCACTCATCACTCTACTCACGACACTGTATTTTAGTACAAGGAGAGAGGACTAAATTACAACGGTGAAAGCTGGGTCAGGATGCCTAGGTTGGAATCCTGCCTCTACCATTTAATGCTGGGTGACCTTGAGAAAGTTGCTTAAACTTCTCTGTGCCTCTGCTTCCTTTTTGCAGAATGGAAATAATAACAGCGCCTACACCTTAGGAGCAGTTGTCAGAATTACATGAGTTAATGAGCACAAACAGCTAAGAACAGGGCCAGGCACTTCCTAAACAATAGGCTGTGGGGAGCCCCTGCAGGGCTCTGACTTGGGGTGTGCCCGGATCAGTGTCAGGTTTTGAGAAAACGCCCCTGGGGCTGAACTGAAAAGGAGAGAATCCATTAGCACCTGTGACCCAGTCACATTCCTGGGGTGGGGAACTTCTCACCAACAGCTCTAAGACTAAGGACTTACTGCCAGCCAGGGTAACAATCGTGCTGGCACCTCCCCTCTTCTCAGTGACAAGCTGTTCCCACAATACAGATAAGGGCACCAAGTTTCACAGCGGGGAGACTTGCACAGGTCACAAAGGAGCGGCAGAATCAGAGATCTGAATGCTGGACTGCCCATATACGTAAACCACTACACTTCCCTAAATCCCACTGGGGAAATGAGCGTGCAAAAGGTTGTCTCCGTAGCCCGTCTGGCCATATTACTTTACAGTTCTGGGACTGTCCAGTTTATCAGGAGTCTCTGGCTGGACCAGGAAAACTATCGCTACATCGAGGCCGCTAATCTCACGCTCCCATCCCACCCCCAGCCCCGAAGCCTAACCCACAGAACACTCGGCCATAGACTTCTCCCTCTCACTATCTTAACTTGCTCTCCAGGTCCCGATCCGATCCAGAGGCCCCAACCCCCCACATCCACAGCTGGCCTCCCCCTCGAAACCTCCAGACCCCGTCATTCATCTAGCCCTGACCACCCATGTCTTTCTACAATCCCCCAGGTTAACTCCCTCCAAACTGCCCTCATCAGGGCCTCTGCCTGGACACCCAGCCCCTTCCCCAACTCGGGACTCCCTTCCCAAGCTCCGAGTTCCTTCACAGTCGGTCCCAAAGCTCGACTCCCTCCCCACCTTCAAGACCCATCCCCAGCCCCCATTCTTTTACTACTCCCTCCGGCTCCCTTTCCTCCCAAACCCCTCCCTCAAGCGACCTCCCTTCGTCTAGCCCCTTCTTTAGCCCTACCTCACCCCTCTCGCCACCCGGTTCCGAGCCCCCGCCTCGGCTCTCAAGCGCCCCTCGGACCCCGCTCGCGGTTCTCACCATCTCGCCGCGCCGAAGCTCTCAGCTACGCGGGTTTCCCCCCACTCGCTCCTCTCCAGCCTCCCCTTCCGGGTTCCCGCCCCGAAGCCCGCTGGGAATTGGAGTCCGGGCGGTCACGGACTACACCTCCCAGAAGGCAGAGCGATCAAGCTGGGAGGTGGGGTAGGAAGCAAACTGGGCGGGCTGAGGAAAGGGTGACTAATTCCCTGGAGGCAGAGAGGGAGCTGGGCCGCGCAGGCGCAGAGAGCGCCCCCGCCCGGCGAGCAGAGCGATGGAATCCAACCTCCTCCATTTTGGCCCCAGGCCCTTGGAAGGGGAATGGAGAAAATTGCAAAGGGATGTTTGTGAGAGGCATGCTTATCGATCAACACCATAATTAACAATGCTTTGTGTTTTTTCAAGTTGGGAAAGGACATGCTTATCGATCAACGCAATAATTAACAATACTCTGTGCTTTCTCAAACACTGTCCCATCCATTGTCCCCCTGGTTTTCTTACCACCATCTCCTCATTCACAAATGAAAAATTAAGCTTTAAGAGGGAAGAAAGCTCCATGACTAGGAACTGGTCCACATCGTAGTTAGAAGTGCCACGAGGACGGGCACCTTTGTGTATCTTGTATAAGCCCCCAGAATAGTTAAATAAGTTTGAGTAAATATTGCATGCTAATTATACACAAGACACCATGCAAGTAAGAATTCCCTAGTAAGAATTATTTCAAATGTATAAATAAGGCAGAGAGAGATTGCGCCTGTTCTCCATGGCAACACGCAAGAGAGTGATTGGAACTGAGACGTGTTGGGCTCCAGGGCCTCCACTCTCCGCTCATTTTCCAGCCTATTCTCAAGAGCCATGACAGCAGATTTTCTGAAATGGAGAGCTTGCTATATATATCAGGGTACATTCATCTTGAGGGGAATTGCTCAGGCCCAATTCCAATGGTCCTCTTCTTTTACTGTTTTCCCGATGTATCTATCGCACTTGAATGTAGCCCCTGCCTCACTATATTCTCAAGGTCTGGGAGCCTCCCAGATTGTACTGGGAAGATCGCAGCAAAATTCCCGATTTGCAGCATGGTGCTTGGCAACCGTATGACCAGATAAAGACACGCTGAAGGGAAAAGGTGGCTATGGGACACTCGAGGGCCTGAAGGGTAGCAGGACAGATCTCTCCTCCTGAGAGCTGGCACTTGGGGAGACCCTGCCTCCTCTGGGGTCGGTTCCCCGGGTCCAGCCAGGACCGAGGGAACTGTCAGGGGGCGTGGCCTGAGGGCGTGGCCGTGCGGGGCGGGGTCCGCGGGAAAGGCCGGCCGCTGGCTGAGCGGTGATTGGTCGGCACTTTGGCGCCGTCCAGCAAAAGTTATGTCAGGAGGCGCGAGGCCGAGTTGGTGCCAGGCCAAAAGATCGGGCTCCTCGCCAGGAGCGCGTGCGCACAGCCACTCGCAAACCTGCTCCTTCTCGGTTCCAGTCTCCCGCCAAACGCTTGGCGGGAACCGGTGGGGGCGTGGCTTGGCCTCAGGAGCACCTTCTTGCTCTTCTCCTCAGTCCCTGAGCAGGATTCTTCTTGCTCCAGGGCACTCGCGCCCACCCCGCGCCCGGGATGGGACCACCGTGGCCGAGGCCAGCCTAAGGCCCGCACTCACCGCCAGCCTTCCAGGACCCGCAGGAGACGCTGTTTGATCAGGCTCCCAAGTGTGGGCTGGGCACTGAACCAGAAGGGGGGTTTCATCCCTCTTTGCACAACCTGAGGCGGGTGTTGGAGGCTGAGGGGAGTTGGGATGGGCAACTGGCCCGCACTGCCGGCTAGAGGGGAGTCTGGGGTCCAGGCAGGAGGAGAACTTTGTGAAGGTGACCTTCTTCAGGGGGTTTCAGGGCGACACCCTGATGCAGGGTTGTGGGTGAGGCAGGACAGGGGCGCAGAGCTGAGTTAGGGTTTGAGGCTGGGCTTAGATTTGTGGATCCAGGCGCAACTTAGAGATACTGTAGGCTGTTTGAATAACGTTGGGAATTGTCGCCCTGGCTGGTGCCACAGTGAATAAGGAGCCGGCCGGTGAACCCAGAGGTCGCTGGTTCGATTCCCAGCCGGGGCAACATAACCAGGTTGCAAGCCGGGTCTCCAGCCAGGTCCGCAGCTGGAGGCAGGTGAAAGGCAACCACACACTGATGTCTCTCTCCCTCTCTGCCTCTCTCCCTGCCCTTCTCTCTGAAAATAATGAATAAAATAAAATAAAATAATGTTGGGAATTGAGGAGGGGCTTCTCAGGATTTGTGTCTGGATATAACTGGTTCTGGAATCAGAAGGTCTTGGGTTTTGCGACTGGAGGCGTTCTTGCTGGAATCTGGAGATCCTAATTTTGAGGTCCAGAGGTCTCAGTTTTGAATTCTGGTGCATCATTTTGAGGGTCTGGGGTCTGATTTGGAAGGACTGGGGCCCTCAGAATAGACTTAGGGTCTAGAATCTCAATGTAGATTATACGGTATGAGATTTAGGGTCTGGAGTCCCCGTTTGGGGCTTCAATTTTAGAGTCCGGGTCTCAGAGCGGGACTCGCATGTGAGATTTCCGTTTTGGGGTTGGGGTTACACCGTGAGGGTCTGAAGGGACAGTTTTGGGGTCTTGAGGTCTTTAGTTTAAGCTCTGAGGTCAATTTGGGGACACTGAGGTTCGCTTTTGAGGGCTTAGATTTCTTACTTTAGGACTTGGGTTCTCAGTGTTAAGGTTTGTGGTCTGTTATTTAAATATTAGGGTTGGGGTCATACTTGGGGATCAGAAGTTGACAGTTGAGGGGCCTACGGTATCTCAGTATTAGAGTTTAAGGTTTTTTGGTTTGGAGGGTCTCTCTTTTGGATTCTAGGTCTTTACTTTCAGAGTTTAAAGCCATCCTTTATAGTGTCTTAATATCCCTGAGATCTTAAGCCACAGTTTTCAGACCTGTTGCTCTTCATTTCAAGGTCCAATGTCTCACTATCAAGGCTGAAACTCTAAGGTTAAAGTTTGGGAATTTGCTCTTTAGATTTAGCGCTAAATCATGACTTAGAGGCTCAAATTTACAATTTGGGCTTCATGGGCGTAAGTGTAGAGCTTTGGGGTATTGATTTGGTCTCTGGACCCTTATCTGTGGGGCTCGGGAACTTCATTTGGGGGTCTCTAGTGCTCAAAGGAGCACCGCAGGGAAAATGAAGGCTGCCCGTTTCTCCTGGAGTCCCAAATGTCACTAATAAGTCTTCCTCTTTCTTTCTTTGCAGATGTGGGATTCCAGCAAGTGTTTGTGTTCCCCAAAATGTCCCAAAGCCAGTTCCCTGAGTTCTAGTGACAGGTAACAGTCCCCCACCCCGTCTTCCATATAGCCCAGCCACTCTGGTTGAATAATAATAATAATGTTTAATGAGCATTTTGTTTTGTCAGACTCTTTGCTAAGCCCTTTGTTTGTATGATATGCTTTATTCCTAACAACTCCCCAAGGAACATAACCACTATTTTCAAGATGAGAGAAGTCCAATATGGTTGGCAAAGATTGTCCCTAAGCCTATTCAGGCTTTGGCATTTTGGCACCTCAGTTACTCTTCCTTCTTTTATTTATGCACATTGTTATTCACCCATCAAGCACCTAGCAAATGTTCGTAATCTTACAGAGATTTTCACAGCAGATTGAGGGTTGGATCAGTTTTCTCCCTCCCTCCAAAGTCAGGATAAAGAAAAAATAGCCTGAGGTCATCTTATCCCCTTCTGTACCCCCCACCCACCTTCGTGTGCCCATGACTTTTTGTCCATTGACCTCTATTCATTTACTAACTTCAAAAATAAGTGTCTGCTTTGTTCAAATTCTCTCCTTAGGTACTGCGCTCAAGAGCACTCTGAAGAAGACGAGGAATGCCTGTCCTGCTGCCCATTCCTCCAGGAATCCCAGAGGTCACCAGCAATGCATTCTGTCCTCCCCACTTTCTTGATGTGGGGTCCTTGTATTAAGAAAGACTCTTAGCTGCACTTACCAGAACCTAACTGAAACTAGCTTAAGCCTACAAGGGGATGTATTGGATTCTTTAAACAAAATTTCGGGGGCATCAGGCTTGGCTGGTTTCAGGTGGGGGGTTAAATTGCGTTGCCGTGAAACTGCCTTTCCCAGCTCAGCGATGGTCTGGTTGGCCCCCTTCTCAAGCAGGTTCCCCCTTTGTGAGGGCGAGGTGGCTTCTAGCAGCTCCAAAATTTATCTTGTTAATGTGATAACACCTGCATGGAGCCTTAGTCCAGAATCCCTTGGATCTGATTGGCCAACCCTGG